>ML279793.1:0-130908 GCA_005239495.1 Nicotiana undulata | reverse complement strand
TCTCGGGTACACCTGTCCTAGACGGACCCAACCCCTGTGTTGAGTCCCCAAAGTCAAATGCACATGATGCAAACAAACGTTCCTACTAGGGATCCGGCATGAGGCTATGTTATTATAGGTTAAAATCCTAGGGGAGTGTTTTAGACCTGGCTTACCCAAGCGGACAGTTCGAGCCGAGGTGGGGGCAACGTACCGGGAGCACGAAAGTCTACCCGGCCTAGCTACTGAACCACAACCTCGTTCTAATTGGTATGACTTCTAACATAAAAGTGGGCCACGCGCACGTGTGCACCATAAATTTAGAAGACTCAGAAGGGAGGCGTAAGAAGATAGTTTAATACAATTCAAATAATATCAAAGCGATAAATAAACGTCAATTAGCACATAAGGTACTGAAAAAAATAAAAAAATATAATAACATCAAATTAATATAGCCAAGTAAATCACATTACAAGCTCAAATTCTGAACCCTGAACAGAAGTTCTGGGTTATTGTCCCCAGCAGAGTCTCCAGAGCTGTCACACCTCCTTTTTCCCTGGTAAGGGTACGATAATGGAGTTTTTCCAATTAAAGTGACATAATCGAAATGAGATTATTTATTCAATTCAGAGTCGCCACTTGAGATAGTTTATGGTGTCCCAAGTCACCGGTTTATTTTTAATCCCAAATCGAGGAAGTTTTAACTCTGTGTTAAAGTCTGCGAAACTAGAAGACCGGGTAAGGAATTCAGTTAACCCGGGAGAAGGTGTTAGGCACTCCCGAATTCCATGGTTCTAAAACGGTCTCTTAGTGACTCATACTTGGCTTATTATTTAATTACTTATTTTTAGGACCTATATGTATTTTACTTTTGCCGCTTCTAATAACTCAGTTGTTCGTATTTAAAGAATTATCTTAAGACGGGTTACGCGTACGTATACTCGTTTAGTTTGGGGCGTCAAGAATCATGTCACGCGTACGTGTACACAATTTACAATACTTAGTTTATTTGAGAAAAAGCTTAGTCAAAGTCGCGTGAACACGTACCTTGAATTTATTTGAAAAATCGTAATCACGTCACGCGAACGTGTACGCAATCACGATAGTAGTTTAAATACCGGGCCTAAAATGTTTCTATGAGTGTTTGAATAACTATTTCCTAAAGCTAATTAATCCCATCAACGTACGTCGTACTATCTTAATGAGATGAATCACTTTGTTTCTGTTACTACCATTATTTCATTTTTGCCTTACATTAGTTATTGATGTACACGTTAATATTCTAAGGTGAATCTGTACACTTGAAATATCTAATATGATGGCATTGCCCTCATTCCCAATGTTTAAATTCATTTGCATTTAACTACAAAGAAAAGAGTTACAACCAATATATATATATATATAAAAGCAAATAATATACACCATTTAATATGCTTATACAACACATCAAGGGGATGAATATATAAAAGACAGAAACCAAAATACAACAATTAACAAGTTCATAAAACAGAACATATTCATGTAGCTATAAACATATACCACTGAATCCAAAAACAAAAACGAAAGTAAGAAAGAGACCTTAGCAGCAACTTCTCTTTTCTGAACTTGATTAGTACAAGATCTTTATGTCAAACCAGTGCACCGAACCAAGAGTGAATCGGCAAATGAGCAGAAAAATCCTACGACAAAACTTCTAAACTCAAACCGTGACCAAACCTTGACTGAAAATCGAAATTCGAATCGTCGGAAAATCGAAAAACCGACTAAATCTGAACAACTTGAGGCTAAAATCTTTCGGATTTAAGGAGGAGATTTGGCTGCTTCAATGGCGAGGTTTTAGGCTTATTTTTGGCTAAAGTTTATGGTGGTTCGGGATTTTGGAATTGGGTGTGACGGAAATCAAAAAATGAGGAGGGTAGGCGGCAGATCTCTATCCAAAACAAAAAAAATCTGCATCTCCCATTATGAAGTCCGAAATATATAGAGGTGGGTTGTATAACCGATGTGAGTAAGTGGTGAGAAGAGTGGGGGAAGTGGGAAGGGATGTGAAAGAATGGGGGTGTTGCATGAGTGATGTGGGGAAGTGGAGAAGAGATGTGAAGAAGTAGGGAAGTGAGGAAATTGGGATATATATATAAATTTAAAATTTAGAAAAAAAACTAGATAAATAAATAAAAAATTACTATTTACACTAAGCTTCCTTGGTTCAAATAAGCTGATCCCATTGTCTCTGGAAATTATAAAATCAAAACGCAACTCTCATTTAGCTAAGAATTGCATTTCTTCTAAAGCCATGAAATATGAATGGACTTTAAACAAAGGATAAGAGGCCTAAATATATATATATATATATATATATAAATTTTCTTCTATTTAAATATAGGAACAAATCTTATATTCTAAGACTGTGAATATTTTTTGTAGTTTTTAATTTTCCTAAATAAAACTTATTAAGAGTAAGATAAAAATTTAAAGTATTAAGATTAAACCTAAAAAAAATATTTACACCAAAATAGTATATAATTTGGGTGTGGTAAAAAATTAGTTGTTCACAAACCCAGCTTCGCCCCCCGACCTTCGGGGGTGATCGAGGAGAGGATGCACAGGATTTTATCGAGAGGTGCAGGGACAGACTGCACAACATGAGGATATTAGAGTCACATGGGGTAGACTTCACGACATTTCAGCTTGAGGGAAGAGCTCGCCGCTGGTGGCAGTCATATGTTCTCAGTAGGCCAGCAGAGTCTCCATCGGTTACTTGGGAGTAGTTTATTCAGTTATTTTTGGACAGATACATTCCACCATCTGAGAGGGAGGAGCTTCGGGGTCAGTTCGAGAGATTAGAGTAGGGGCAGATGTCTGTGTCATATTATGAGGCCAGGTTCTCAGAGTTGTCTCGCCATGCTCTCATGATATTGTCCATAGATGCTAAGAGGGTTCGACGGTTTGTGGCAGGCTTACACCCGGGTATCAGGAGTTCCATGGCCAGGGAGGTAGATATGGGTACCCCATATCAGCTTGTAGTCGAGATAGCTCGACGTACTGAGGGTTACCGTGTGAGGGGCAGGGAGCAGGGTCAGCCAGGTCAGCAGGGTCAGCAGGACAAGAGGGCTAGGTTTGTAGGTGATTTCAAGGATACTCTAGCCAGGGGCAGGGGTCAGTTTGGAGGTGGTCAGTCTAGCAGGCCTTCTTATGCAGCATCTTCCTTACCTCCTAGGGTTGATCCAGTCAGGACCCAGTTTAGTGCCATTCCAGAGCGCTCTTATCATCCACCTGCTATACAGAGTGCACCCAACAGTTATTCCAGCCATCCGACATCCCCTGGCTCCGATTTTAGTGCCATGCCAGATAATTCTTACCGCCCTCCAGCTACTTAGGGTTCTTCTTCCTCATGGTAACAGGCTATGGCACGTAGAGGTTATTTCGAGTGTGGAGAGCTTGACCATATGATCAAGCAGTGTCCCAGATATCGGGCAAGGCCGTACAGTAAAGTCGCCAGCCCAGGGGTTCAGCACCGGCAGTTCGACCACCTAAGGGTGGAGGTCAGGTTGGCAGGGGCCGTCCTAGAGGGGAAAGCCAGTCAGGAGGGGGTCATTCAGCTCCAGCTCTTCCTGGGGGAGCTCAGTCATCAGGTGCTACCGCCAGGTTCTATGCTATTCCGGCCAGGGCAGACACAGTGTCATCAGACGTTGTGATTACAAGTATTATTTCGGTCTGTGGTAGAGAGGCTTCACTGCTATTTGATCCAGGGTCTACAAATTCATATGTTTCAGCATTATTTGTCCATTCTCTGGATGTTATTTGTGAGTCTTTGGGTTCTCCCTTGTATGTATCCACTCCTGTGGGCGACTCTGTAGTGGTAGACCGGGTCTACCGGTCTTGTGTGACTACCTTCTGTGGGTTTGAGACCAGAGCCGACCTGTTGTTGCTTGATATGGTTGATTTCGAGGTCATCTTGGGCATGGATTGGCTATCCCCTCATCATTATGTCTTGGATTGCCATGACAAGACAATTACATTAGCCATGCCTGAGTCTCCGAGGTTAGAGTGGAGGAGTTCTTCAGTTAGTGCCTTCAGCCGGGTCATTTCCTTCATGAAAGCTCGGCATATGGTCGAGAAAGGGTGTCTGTCTTATCTTGCTTATGTGCGGGACACCACCACCGAGTCTCCTACCATTGATTCAGTGCCTGTCGTTCGGGAGTTTCCAGATGTGTTTCCTTCAGATCTTCCAGGCATGCCTCCAGATCGAGATATAGATTTCTGCATTGATCTGGCTCCAGATACTCAGCCTATTTCCATTCCTCCTTATCGTATGGCTCCTAAGGAGCTAAAGGAATTGAAGGAGCAGCTTGAAGAGTTGTTGGCCAAGGGATTTATTAGGCGAAGTGTGTCGCCGTGGGGTGCTCCAGTCCTATTTGTAAAGAAGAAGGATGGGTCTATGCGGATGTGTATTGACTACCACCAGTTGAATAAGGTAACCATCAAGAACAAGTATCCTCTGTCGCACATTGATGATTTGTTTGATCAGCTACAGGGTGCCCGTGTGTTCTCTAAGATTGATCTGAGGTCAGGTTATCACTAGTTGAAGATTCAGGCTTCTGATGTCCCGAAGACTGCATTTCGCACCAGATATGGCCACTATGAGTTCTTAGTGACGTCCTTTTGCTTGACTAATGCCCCCACAACATTTATGGACTTGATGAATAGGGTATTCAGGCCGTATATCAACTCCTTCATTATTGTTTTCATTGATGATATATTGATCTACTCACGGAGCCTGGGAGAGCACGAGCAGCATTTGAGAGTTGTGGTTCAGACCTTGCGAGAACAGAAGCTATATGCTAAGTTCTCCAAGTGTGAGTTTTGGGTAGAGTCTGTTGCATTTCTGGGGCATGTAGTGTCCGGTGAAGGTATCAAGGTTGATCCGCAGAAGATTGAGGCAGTTCAGAGTTGGCCACGTCCTACGTCAGCTTCAGAGATCACGAGTTTTCTAGGTTTAGCAGGTTACTATTGTCGGTTCGTTGAGGGATTCTCTTCTATGGCTGCTCCATTGACTAGATTGACTCAGAATAATGCTCTATTTCATTGGTCCGACGATTGTGAGGCGAGCTTTCATAAGCTCAAATCAGCATTGACTTCAGCACCAGTTTTATCATTGCCTTCTGAGTCTGGTGTGTATATAGTGTACTACGATGCTTCACGCGTCGGGTTGGGATGTGTGTTGATGCAGGATAGCAGGGTTATTGCTTATGCTTCGCGACAGCTGAAGGTTCATGAAAAGAATTACCATGTGCACGATTTGGAGTTAGCAGCGATTGTTCATGCTTTGAAGATATGGAGGCATTACTTGTATGGTGTATCTTATGAGGTCTATACTGACCACCGCAACATGCAGTACTTGCTTAAGTAGAGGGACCTTAATTTGAGGCAGCGGAGGTGGCTTGAGTGATTGAAGGACTATGATCTCGCTATTCTGTATCATACGAGCAAGGCAAACGTAGTAGCGGATGCTTTGAGCAGGCGGGCAACGAGTATGGGTAGTTTGGCCTACATCTCAGGTGAGGAGAGGCCTTTAGCCTTGGACATTCAGTCCTTGGCCAACTATTTGGTGAGATTGGACCTTTCAGAGCCTCGTCGAGTTTTGGCTCATGTGGTTGCTCAGTCCTCACTATTGGGGGAGATTAGGGCTCGACTGTTTGATGATCCACGTCTAGTAGAGCTTCGGGATACGGTTGTCCAGGGCAGGTCCAAAGAGATTACTTTAGGCGAGGATGGTGTTCTGCGACTCCAGGGCCGATTGTGTGTTCCTAATGTTGATGGCCTGAGGGAGAGGATTCTAGCAGAGGCTCACAATTCTCGGTATTTTATTCACCCAGGAGCTACGAAGATGTACCGTGATTTGAAGCAGCACTACTGGTGGAGGCGGATGAAGAAGGACATTGTTCATCATGTTGCTAGGTGTCTTAAATGTCAGCAGGTTAAGTACGAGCATCATCGTCTAGGAGGCTTGTTTCAGCAGATGCCCTTTCCTCAGTGGAAATGGGAGCGTATCACTATGGACTTCGTGGTTGGGTTGCCTCGGACTTTGCGGAAGGTTTATGCGGTTTGGGTCATTGTGGCTACATTGACCAAATTGCCACATTTCATTCTTGTGGCTACTACTTATACTACAGAGAGGCTAGCTCAGATTTACCTTCGTGAGATAGTCCGGTTGGATGGTGTGCCGGTGTCTATCATTTCAGACCGTGGTCCTCAGTTCACTTCGCAATTCTGGAGAGCTTTGCACAGCGAGATGGGTACTCAGATAGACCTCAGTTCAGCATTTCACCCTCAGACTGATGGCCAGTCAGAGCGTACAATTTAGATTATGGAAGATATGCTCAGGGCCTCTGTGATTGAATTCAGGGGTCAGTGGGATTAGTTCTTGCCTTTAGCAGTGTTTGCATACAATAATATTTATCAGTCCAACATCGAGATGGCTCCATTTGAGGCTTTATATGGTCGGCGATGTCGTTCTCTGATTGGGTGGTTTGAGCCTGGCGAGGCCAAGCTATATGGTACAAATCTGGTGAGAGATGCTTTGGAAAAGGTGAAGATTATTCAGGAAAGGCTCCGTACAGCACAGTCTAGGCAGAAGAGCTACGCAGATCAGCGGGCACGTGATGTAGCATTCATGGAGGGGGATAAGGTTATGTTGAAGGTTTCGCCGATGAAGGGCATTATGAGATTTGGGAAGAAAGGCAAGCTAAGCCCCAGATTTCTAGGTCCTTTTGAGGTGTTGAAGCGGGTTGGAGAGGTTGCTTATGAGCTTGCTCTACTTCCAGCCTTATCAGGGGTTCATCCAGTTTTTCACGTTTCCATGCTCCGAAGGTATCACGCCGACTTCTCGCACGTGGTTGATTACAACACTATCAAGTTAGAAGAGAAGTTGGGCTACGAGGAGGAGCCAGTTGCCATTATTGATAGGCAGGACAACCAGTTGAGGTCTAAGACAGTTTTTGCGGTTAAGGTCCAGTGGAGGGGAAAACCAGTTGAGGAAGCGACTTGGGAGTCCGAGCAGGACATGCGGAGCAGATATCCACAGCTATTCAGCACTCCAGGTACGATTCTAGTCCCGTTTGAGGACGAACGTTTGTTTAAGAGGGGGAGAATGTAATGACCCAGTCGGTCGTTTTGCATATTAGGATCTCGTTTCCTTAAATGAAACCTTCCATAGCGACTATTCGTTCTTTATGACTCGCGGGAGCGGGCGGTTCAGGATTTGGGAATGAACTGGATTGTTTAGGAACACATGGTTCCTTAAGGTTGGCCTATTTGTCCAAGTTTGACTTCGATCAACATTTTGAACAAACGACCTCAGAATCGAGTTCTGACAGCTCCAATAGCTTCGTATGATGATTTCGGGATTGGGCGTATGTTCGGCTCGGGTTTCTAATGACCAGGGAGCATTTCGGCCCCCGAAATGGAAATCAGGATTTCCTTAAGTTTAGAATTTGGCCTGGAATGGGACTTCATGCTATCGGGGTCCGAATGGAATTCCAGGACCAGAAATAGTTCCGTATAGTCATTTATGACTTGTCTGCAAAATTTGGGGTCATTTCGAGTAGTATAGACCCGTTCGGCGCAATGAAGTGGATTCTAGAATTTCCAAGTTCTTAAGTTTGATTAATTTGGTTTTGGGGTTGAATTTTTAGTTTCGTTGTTGTTTTTCATGTTCCGAAAGTTCGAGCGAGTCCGTATCATGAATAAAAACTCGTCGGTGCTTTTGGATGGGGTCCCGGGGTGCTCAGAGGTGTTTTAGACCCCCAGGAGCTAAGTTAGAAAAACCAGAAAATTCCTGTCTGGTTTCCTTCTCTGCGATCGCAGAGGGATGATTGCGATCACAGAGTGGGATTTCTTCTGGGCTAAATATTGTTCTCTGCGATCATAGACATCACCCTACGATCGCATAAGTCTCTTCCCCCACTCTCTGCGATTGCAGACCTCACTCCTGCGATCACATAAGCCTAACTCCCCACTATTCACGATCGCAGGCCCCATCTATGCGATCACATAGTGTCGTTTGGGGCCCAGGACCATTTGTTCTCCGCAATCGCAGACCTTCCGCCGCGATCGCAGTGGTCTGGCAGCTTGGTCTCTGCGATCGCAGGGTTGATGCTGCGATCGCACTGAAGGTTTTCCTAGGCAGTATTTAAATGCCCAATTACGGGTTTCTTCTTCATTATTCAATACCCAACCTCCATTAGAGCTCCTCAAATCTAGGGAAAAGCTGTCCAAGGTCAAGTCCTTCAAGGTTAGTATAATTTCCTCCCTAAATTCATGAATTTATTATGGAAATCTAACTAGGTTACCTATTAAAATATCAAATCATGGGAAAATTGGGTAGAAAATTCTAGGGGTTTGATAGTTAGTGAATTATCCCTTTTTGGCCATGAATTCCTAAATAAATTATGTAATTACGATCCTTAGGCTTCGAGTAATTCATTCCTTCGAGAATTTTCAAAATCAGAACACGTGGGCCCGGGGTCGAAATCTCAAAAACCTTCAAGAATGCTATACTTTGGAAATTCTTGTTAATTCTTTCTCGTGGTATCTATATTGATTCAATCGCGCTATATTTTGGCTAGTTGAGAGCCGTCGAGGGTAGTTCCAGAGTTTCGTTCACATTCTTGATCCGGTCGTCGGTCCGAGGAGTGCTTCGTCGAGGTGAGTCTCCTTTCTAACCTTGTAAGAGGGAAATTGCCCCCATAGGTGTTCTATGTGCTATATGTTTGTATTCGGGGGCTTCGTGCGTACCTTGTGATGAGAGTCCGCACGTAGCAACTACTATTGTTATGTCCGGGTAGTTTTAGGATCACAGCATGCCTTGTCTTCTACTTTGAAATGATTTATATGTTATAATTCTTGTTTGGATGTAGCATTGTTTCCTTGAATATTTCATTGATTAAATATTTGGAAAGATTTGATATGTGAAGTGAACCTAGTAATTGGTATACGTAGGCTGTCGCTTTGCAAGTTACATTCCGCAAGTGACGTGTAATTCCTTCCACTCTTAGGGGAGCGGGCCGTACGCCACGACGAATATATATATATATATATAGTGCACTCCTGGTTCGGGCCGGTCGATCCTCGGTAGTGCACAGGGACTTACTTGAGAATGCACTCTTGGTACGGGCCGGTCGATCCCCGGCAGTGCATGGACGAAGTTACATTATGATATGATATGATTACACTGATGGACGCACTATTGGTACGGGCCGGTTGATCCCCCGCAATGCGTAGTTTAGATATTGGTAAGCATGCACTCTTGGTACGGGCCGGTCGATCCCCGGAAGTTCATAGCTCTTTAGTATGATTACATTATTAGCATGCACTCTTTGTATGGGCCGGTCGATCCCCGACAGCGCATAGCTATTCTTCCCCCTGATTCCAGCCAAATGTTTTACTCTTCGGTGCGCATGGCTGCTTGGTATTGTTTTCCGACTTATGATTTGACGATTGTTTGAGAAAGACTAAAAGGGAAGTTGTTATTGTTTGAGTAATTATTTGAGACCTCTGTGATATTTTCTTATTATTTGTACCATGCTACATGTCTACAACTTTCCTTATATCCTGCTTTACTTTATTACTACTGGACCTTACTGAGTATCGAGTCGACCTCTCGTCACTACTTCTTCGAGGTTAGACGGGATACTCACTGGGTACATATTTATATATATGTACTCATGCTGCACTTCCCTTTCTTTACGCACTTGATTGTGCAGGTCCGGAGGCTGGTCCGTCTGATTATCAGTCCAGTGCTAGATATTGACCGAGTGGCTATACTTCACGGTGAGCTGTCCTTCTTGGCGACTTCCTAGCAGCACCCTGGAGTTCCCTTGTCATATTTCCTCTGTCTTTTGTTCAGCTTGAGGCCCTGTATATATATTTCAGTTATTGTATATTCAGTAGTTGCCCGTGGCACTCGTGACACTAGTTCCTGGAACACACACACATTTATTATTTTGGGTTTTGGTTGTGCATATGTTATGCGACGTGCCTATCGGTTAATTTCTGCACCTGTGGTTCTATCTCGTATCATTTATCATTACTGTGTTTTATCTATTTAAAATTGGTAGTTATTATATTGATAACCAAAAGGGGAAGGGTAACACCTAGTGTGTTTCATGTTGGCTTGCCTAACCCCGCTGTTGGGCGCCATCGCGACCTGAATTAGGATTTCGGTCGTGACATGCGAAGACGGGGTTACCGGGCCCGTATCATGGTTCCGGAGCCCCAAACAAGTTAAATATGATCATTATGTGTTGCTTGTAAAGTTTGGTATCATTCCGGGTAGTGTAGGTTGGTTCAGTGCCTTGAAACCGAATTCTAAAACTCTAAGTTCAAAGTTTGATTCAATTTGGTTTTGGGGTTCAATCCGTAGTTCCGTTGTTGTTTTTCACGTTCCGCGAATTCGAGCAAGTCCGTATCATGTATACAGACTTGTCAGTTCTTTTGGACGGGGTCCCGGGGGGCTCAAGTGACTTTCGGACCTCCCGGAGCTAAATTCAAAACACTAGAATTTTCTGTATCTGGTTTCCTTCTTCGCGTTCGCGGGAGGGTGGCCGCGTTCGAGAAGAAGGAATTTTGCAGGGGCTACGGATGCTCTACGCGTTCGCGTTCCCCAACCGCGTTCACGATGGGTTGGGCCTTCTGGCCTTCGAGTTCGCCCTCCCTCTGTCGCGTTCTCATAGGGTCCAGCCTATTGGGCCGGTCCACTTGCCGTTTGCCTTCGCGTTCGCACCCGTCAAGCCGCGTTCGCGAAGGTCTAGCCCAGCTAGCCTCCGACTTCGTGGCCCCTCCCTCGCGTTCGCGTAGAAGCCCAATGTGGGCCTGGTCAATTAAGACTTCGCGAACGCACTGCCTAGGGTGCGTTCACATAGAGTAACACCTGGGGAGTGTATTTTCTTAAAAACGGGACAGGCTCATTTTCTCCATTTTTCTTCACTTGGGTCGATTTTGGGAGCTCTTCAAGAGGGATTTTCACCTAGTAACTGAGAGGTAAGTAACTTTTATTGCAATTTAAGTTAAATACATGAACTTGTAGGTGGATTAACACCCTAATTAAGGGAAAATCATGGGTTAGAGCCAAGACCTAGGGTTGATGGATTTTTAGGAATTTCACTACTTTTCTACCATGAAATCATACAAAGATTATATATTAATGATCCTTAAGCTATGGGTGAATGATTTCTTCGAAAATTTCTAGAATTCGAGCATGTGGGCCCTGGGGTGTATTTTGGGATTTCTTCAAGAATGATGAATTAGCCTAATTAGTAGTAAAATTCCATACTTTTGAGCGTATATTGATGCATTTAAATAATATTTGGCTAGTTTCGAGTCCTTTGGCGACGAGTTCGGAGTGTCGCGCACTTTCTTGACCCGAGGAGTAGGCTCTACGCGAGGTGAGTCTCCTGTCCAACCTTGTAAGAGGGAATTGTCCCCATAGATGATTGTGATTGATTGAATGATCTTATTTGCAGGGCTACATACGCACCAAGTGAGGAGAGTCCGTACGTAGCAACTATTATGCCATGTCGGGTAGCTTTAGGACTCACAAGCATGCCTATACGTGTCTTGCCTGTATCTTTGCATATACATTCGGCTTGGTTGATATCCCTGAAGTTTGTGTGGAAATGCTAGCAAGTATCCTGTAAACTAAATGTAAATCCTATGTTTCAATTTTGTACCCGGAATTTCTCTTAAGGTTTCTCCTGATAATTATGTGTATGTTACGAGCACCCGAGTCATGGGTATGATTCGTGACCGGGGTAGCCTTATATTATGTTAATCGCGTCACATGATCGATTTGTGAGCGGAGTAATAGATGCATCTATGGTTCGGGCCGTGGACCCTCGACAGTGCATATTTTATATATTGCGACGCTTCGGCCGTACGCTTCGGCACATTTCATGCCATTTATTTGTCTGAGAGCTTTTATCATAAGTTATCCTTATTCAAATTGTGTAGCCTGGAAGGAAACTTGAGAATTTTATTTGCTATTGTTGTCGGGTATTGAAAGGGAGATTTTACTCGCATACTTGACTGTTCTACGTCTACCTCCTTCCATATTTATTGTTCTTGTTTAATATTATTGCAACATATTATTATTGTTGACCTAGTGAGAAATACATGTACTTCTCGTCACTACTTCTTCGAGTTTAGACGGGATACTCACTGGGTACATATTTAAATATATGTGCTCATGCTACTCTTCTGTACTTAATTGTACAGGTTCTGAGGCGGCTGCATCCGGTCACTATTCCGGTGGTCATCGTTGAAAGTTTCCCATTTAGCTGATTACACGGTGAGCTACTTTCCTTGGCGATCTCGGCAGCGCTGTGGAGTCCCCTGCTCACATACTAGATGTTATTGTCTATCACCCTTCAGACAGTATAGTATTTACCAGTAGTATTTTGTTATTCTCTCAATCGCCTGTTGACTTGTGACACTAGGTTCTGGCACACTTTCTAGTTTTGCCTGATATTTTGCGGAGTTGTATGTGATGGAAATACCTTTGAATTATATAATCCCACGTGCTTACGTTTAAATGTTGTTTTGATGAATTTCTTACCTTAAAAACCCGAAAGAGATTTTTATCACTTAAACATGTAAAGTAACCTCACTAGTAGATAGGTGTTGGCTTGCCTGACCCCGGTGTTGGGCGCCATCACGACCGTAGCGGAATTTGTGTCGTGACAACATGGTATCAGAGCCCTAGGTTCACGTAGGTCTCACAAGTCACAGGTAAACCTAGTAGAGTCTTGCGGATCGATATAGAGATGTTTGTATTTATCTTCGAGAGGCTATAGGGTGTTAAGAAACCTCTCATTATTCCTATTCTATCGTGCAATCGATGGTTACTAACTCTCACTCTTCTATTCTCTCACAGATGGGGAGGACTCGTGCAACTGATATTCCTGCCCCGGGAGGTGCCGCTACCCCTGCCGTTTGAGGTAGAGGTCGGGGGAGGGTACCGGCCCGACGTGGGGGACGAGGGCATCCTAGAGTTGCTCCACTGGCACTCCCAGAGGATCCAGTCATTGAGCAGCAGGACGAGGTGCCCTCAGCAGTAGCTGCCCCAGCATATTTTATGACCGCCCCAAGCTTTCAGGACGTCATGGGTCGTATGATGCGGTTCATGGATATTATGACTCAGGCTGGGTTATTTCCAGCAGATCCTGCCACTTCTCAGGAAGGAGAGGGAGTTCAGACCCCGACTGCTCAGGCCGCAGGTCATGCAGCGGCGGTATATCAAACTCCAGACACTTTACCGATGGGTGGGGCACAGCCAGCAGCCCTTGAGCTCAGACCAGCTGCGGACGGCGATCCGCAGAAGCTACTTGACAGATGGACCCGATTGCACCCTCCGACCTTTGGAGGTGAGAGGGGTGAGGAGGCTCAGAACTTCATTGACAGGTGCAGGGACAGATTGCACAACATGAGGATTCTGGAGTCCCATGGGGTTGATTTCACTACTTTCCAGCTTGAGGGTAGAGCACGCAGATGGTGGCAATCTTACATCCTTGGTAGGCCAGCAGGTTAACCTCCTATCACTTGGGAACAGTTCACTCAGCTATTCTTTGACATGTATATTCCACCCTCCGAGAGGGAAGAGCAATGTTATCAGTTTGAGCAGCTGGAGCAGGGCCAGATGTTTGTGACTGACTACGAGGCCAGATTTTCAGAGTTGTCCCGCCATGCCCTCATGATTCTTCCTACTGATGCGGAAAGGGTGCGGAGGTTCGTAACAGGGTTACATTCTGGTATTAGGTCCAATATGGCCCGAGAGGTTGAGATAGGTACTCCTTATCAGCTAGTGGTTGAGATAGCTCGCCGGATTGAGGGTTACTGGTCTAGGAGAAGGGAGCAAAGTTAGCAGGACAAGAGAGCTAGATTTTCTGGAGATTTCAGAGGTACCCCAGCTAGAGGCGGAGGTAAGTTTGGAAGAGGTCAACCCAACAGGCCTCCATATTCAGCTCCATCACCACCTCCTCGTGGTGCTCCAGTGAAACCATACTTCAGTGCCATGCCATAAAGTTCTTACCACCCTCCAGCCATTTAGGGTTCTTGAGGCGGGTGTTCAGGTCATCAGGGTCCTCCTATCCCCTATTTCAGTGCTATGCCGGAGGCTTCTCACCGTTCCCCAGCTATTCAGGGTCTTCCTTCTTCAGGCCAGCAGAGTATGCCTCCAGTGAGATGCTTCGAGTGTGGGGATTCAGGCCATATGAGGAGGGTTTGCCCCAGACTTCGGGGTAAGGCCGTCTAGCAGAGTTATCAGCCCACATACTCAGCACAGGCGCCCCTTCCACCTAGAAGTGGAGGGCAGGTTGGTAGAGGTCGTCCCATAGGTAGAGGCCAGGAAGGAGGAGCTCAGCCAGCTCCTATTCAGTCCCGTGGGGGTCAGTCTTCAGGTACTCCACCCAGATTTTATGCTATACCGGCCTGAGCAGATGCAGTGGCCTCAGATGTCGTGATCACATGTATTATTTCGGTATGTGGTAGAGAGGCATCAGTACTATTTGATCCAGGATCTACCTACTCAAATGTGTCAGCCTTATTTTCTTGCTTTCTGGGTGTTCCTCGTGAGTCTTTGGCTTCTCCTATATATGTATCCACCCCCGTGGGTGATTCTGTAGTGGTAGACCGAGTCTACCAGTCTTGTGTGATCTCATTTTGTGGGCACGAGACTAGAGCGGACCTTCTATTGCTCGACATTGTTGACTTTGAGATTATCCTGGGGATGGATTAGCTATCTCCTCATCATGACATCTTGGATTGCCATGCCAAGACGTTTACTTTTGCCATGCTCGAGGTGCCCAGGCTGGAGTGGAGAGGTTCCTCAGTCAGCGCAGCCAGCAGAGTTATTTCCTTCCTGAAGGCTCGACATATGGTCGAGAAGGGTTGTTTGGCGTACCTTGCTTATGTGCGGTACACCACCGTCGAGTATCCGACTATTGATTCAGTGCCTGTGGTTTGATAGTTTGCAGAAGTATTCCCTTCAGATCTTCCAGGCATGCCTCCGGATCGTGATATTGATTTTTGCATTGACTTGGCTCCAGATACTCAGCCTATTTCCATTCCCCCGTATCGTATGGATCCTAAGGAATTGAAGGAGTTGAAGGAGTAGCTCGAGGAGTTGTTGGCTAAAGGGTTTATCAGGCCGAGTGTATCGCCGTAGGGTGTACCGGTTCTGTTCGTGAAGAAGAAAGATGGGTCTATGCAGATGTGCATTGATTACCGCCGGTTGAACAAAGTCACCATCAAGAACAAGTATCTATTTCCGCGCATTGATGATTTGTTCGACTAGCTGCAGGGTGCCAAGGTGTTTTCTAAGATTGATTTGAGATCGGGGTACCACTAGTTGACGATTCGAGCTTCTGATGTCCCGAAAACAGCTTTTCGTACGAGATATGGCCACTACGAGTTCTTGGTGATGTCCTTCGGCTTGGCTAATGCCCCAGCAACATTTATGGACTTGATGAACAAGGTGTTCAGGTCGTACATTGATCCTTTGTCATCGTCTTCATTGATGACATTCTGATTTATTCACGTAGCCTGGGAGTGCACGAGCAACATTTGAGTGTTGTGCTCCAGACTTTGCGGGAACAGAAGCTATATGCTAAGTTCTCCAAGTGTGACTTTTGGTTGGATTCCGTGGCATTCTTGGGGCATGTTGTATCTGGAGAAGGTATTAAGGTTGATCCTAAGAAGATTGAGGCAATTCAGATTTGGCCACGTCCTACTTCAGCGACTGAGATCAGGAGTTTCTTGGGTCTAGCAAGCTACTACCGGCGATTTGTGGAGGGCTTTTCATCCATTGCATCCCCATTGACTAGATTGAATTAGAATAATGCTCTGTTTCGATGGTTTGACGAGTTTGAGGCGAGCATTCAGAAGCTCAAGACTGCATTAACTTCGGCACCAGTTCTGGTATTGCCTTCCGGTTCGGGGATGTATACGGTGCATTGCGATGCTTCACACGTTGTCTTGGGGTGTGTACTGATGCAAGAAGGGAGAGTTATTGCTTATGCTTCCTGCCAGCTGAAAGTTCATGAGAAGAATTACCCTATGCACGATCTGGAGTTGGCGGCGATTGTTCATGCTCTTAAGATTTGGAGGCATTACTTATATGGGGTGTCTTGTGAGGTTTATACATACCACCGCAGCCTGCAGCACTTGTTCAAGCAGAGGGATATTAATTTGAGGCAGCGCAAGTGGCTTGAGTTACTAAAGGATTATGACATCACCATTCTCTATCATCCGCGCAAGGCGAATGTAGTAGCAAATGCTTTGAGTAGGAAGGCGGAGAGTATGGGTAGCTTGGCCTATATTGCAACAGAGGAAAGACCACTAGCCTTGGACATTCAGTCCTTGGCCAATCGCTTGGTGAGATTAGATCTTTCAGAGCCTCGTCGAGTTCTAGCTTATGTGGGTGCTCAGTCTTCATTATTGGGGGATATTAAGGCTCGACAGTATGATGACCGGTGTTTGGCAGAACTACGGGAGACAGTGGTTTAGGGTGGTTCCAAGGAGGTTACTATTGGTGAGGATGGCGTTCTGAGACTTCAGGATCGTTTGTGCGTTCCAAATATTGATGGACTGAGGCAGAGGATTCTTGAGGAGGCACACAGTTCGCAGTATTCTGTTCATCCTGGTGCTACAAAGATGTATCGTGATTCGAAGCAGCATTTCTGGTGGAGACGGATGAAGAGGGACATTGTGGAGTGTGTGGCTAGGTGTCTTAATTGCCAGCAGGTTAAATATGAGCACCAAAGGCCAGGGGGCCTACTTCAGCAGATGCCCATTCTTGAGTGGAAGTGGGAGCGCATTACTATGGACTTCGTGGTTGGGTTGCCTCGGACATTGCGAAAGGTTGACACGGTTTGGGTTATTAGGGATAGGTTGACCAAATCGGCGCATTTCATTCCGGTGGCTACTACTTATTCATCGGAGAGGCTAGCCCAGATCTATATTCGGGAGATAGTACGGTTTCACGGTGTACCGATGTCCATTATATCATACCGAGGTCCCCAATTCACCTCGCACTTCTAGAGAGCACTGCACCGAGAGATGGGCACTCAGATAGATCTCAGCACAGCTTTTAATTCTCAGACTGACGGTCAGTCAGAGCGCACTGTTCAGATATTGGAGGACATTCTTAGAGCATGTGTGATTGACTTCGGAGGTTAGTAGGATCAGTTCTTGCCTTTGGCCGAGTTTGCTTATAATAACAGTTACCAGACCAGCATTGAGATGGCTCCATTCGAGGCTTTATATGGTCGGCGATGTCGTTCTCCTGTCGGATGGTTTGAGCCTGGCGAGGCAAAGTTGTATGGCACGGACTTTGTGAGAGATGCCTTAGATAAGGTGAAGTTAATCTAGGAGAGGCTCCGCACAGCACAGTCCAGACAGAAGATCTATGCGGATCATAGGGCTCGTGATGTATCATTTATGGAGGGGGACAAGGTTTTGTTGAAGGTATCGCCTATGAAAGGCATTATGAGGTTTGGGAAGAAAGGAAAGTTGAGTCCGAGGTTTATAGGTCCTTTCGAGGTGTTGCGGCAAGTAGGAGAGGTTGCTTATGAGCTTGCCTTGCCTCCCCACCTATTTGGAGTTCATCCGGTCTTCCACGTGTCTATGCTCCGGAGGTATCACCCCGACTTCTCTCACGTGGTGGATTTCAGCACTATTCAGTTAGATGAGAGATTGGGCAACGAGGAGGAGCCAGTTGTTATTATTGATATACAGGACCGCCAGTTGAGGTCTAAGAGAATTTTTGCTGTAAAGGTCCAATGGCGGGGCCAGCCGGTCGAGGAGGCAACTTGGGAGTCTGAGGAGGACATGCGGAGCAGATATCCACACTTATCCAGCACTCCAGGTACACTTCTATGTACGTTCGAGGACGAACATTTGTTTAAGAGGTTTAGATTGTGATGACCCAAATGGTCATCCCGTGTTAACCTAGCTAAATCTGCAGTCCGAGGCTCCGAAAGCCTCCGTTAAATTCCACCTCGATATGCGTGCGCATCCCAAGCGTGTAACTGGGAAGCTTCTATGTAAAAACTTGATGAAAAAACTGGAATTCTAATAATTAATTGATTAAAGTTGACTTTGGTCAACATTTTTGGTAAAAGGACCAGGACCCGTGATTTGACGGTCAGGGAGGGTCCGTAGGAAAGTATGGGACTTAGGCGTGTGCCCGGAATCAAATTCCGAGATCCCAAGACCGAGAAATAAATTTTTAAAGAAAATTATTTTCTGAAAAATATAAAGGTTTGTGAAAAGGGTAATTAATGCCAAGACTAGGTTACCGGGCCCGTATCATGGTTTCAGAGCCTGAAACAAGTTAAATATGATTATTATGTGTTGCCTATAAAGTTTGGTATCATTCCGGGTAGTGTAGGTCGGTTCGGTGCCTTGAAACCGAATGCTTAAACTCTAAGTTCAAAGTTTGATTCAATTTGGTTTTGGGGTTGAATCCGTAGTTCCGTTGTTGTTTTTCACGTTCCGCGAATTCGAGCAAGTCCGTATCATGTATACAGACTTGTCAGTTCTTTCTGACAGGGTCCGGGGGAGCTCGGGTGAGTTTCGGACCTCCCGGAGCTAAATTCAAAACACCAAAATTTTCTGTATCTGGTTTCGTTCTTCGCGTTCGCGGGAGGATGGCCTCTTTCGCGAAGAAGGAATTGGACAGGGGATACGGATGCTCTACGCGTTCGCATCCCCCAACCGCGTTCGCGATGGATTGGGCCTCCTGGCCTTTGCGTTCGCCCTCCCACCGTCGCATTCGCATAGGGTCCAGCCCATTGGGCCGGTCCGTTTGCCGTTTGCCTTCGCGTTTGCACCCGTCCATCCGCGTTCGCGAAGGTCTAGCCCAGCTAGCCTCCGCGTTCGCGGCCCCTCCCTCGCGTTCGCGTAGAAGCCCAATGTGGGCCTGGTCAATTAAGACTTCGTGAATGCACTGCCCAGGGTGCGTTCGCATAGAGTAACACCTGGGCAGTGTATTTTCTTAAAAACGGGACTTAGGCTCATTTTCTCCATATTTCTTCACTTGGATCAATTTTGGGAGCTCTTCAAGAGGGATATTTACCTAGCAAATGAGAGGTAAGTAACTTTTATTGCAATTTAAGTTAAATACATGAACTTGTAGGTTGATTAACACCCTAATTAAGGTAAAATCATGGGTTAGAGCCAAGACCTAGGGTTGATGAATTTTTAGGAATTTCACTACTTTTCTACCATGAAATCATACAAAGATTATATATTAATGATCCTTAGGCTATGGGTGAATGATTTCTTCGAAAATTTCCGGAATCCGAGCATGTGGGCCCGGGGGTGTATTTTGGGATTTCTTCAAGAATGATGAATTAGCCTAATTAGTAGTAGAATTCCATACTTTTGAGCGTATATTGATGCATTTAAATAATATTTTGCTAGTTTCGAGTCCTTGTGCGACGAGTTTGGAGTGTCGGGCACTTTCTTGACCCGAGGAGTAGGCTCTACGCGAGGTGAGTCTCCTGTCCAACCTTGTAAGAGGGAATTGTCCCCATAGGTGATTGTGATTGATTGAATGATCTTATTTGTAAGGTCTACGTACGCACCAAGTGACGAGAGTTCATACGTAGCAACTATTATGCCATGTCGGGTAGCGTTAGGACTCAAAAGCATGCCTATACATGTCTTGCCTGTATCTTTGCATATACATTCGGTTTGGTTGATATCCCTGAAGTTGGTGTGGAAATGTTAGCAAGTATCCTGTAAACTAAATGTAAATCCTATGTTTCAATTTTGTATCCGGAATTTCTCTTAAGGTTTCTCCTGATAATTATGTGTATGTTACGAGCACCTGAGTCACAGGTATGATTCGTGAGCGGGGTAGCCTTATATTATGTTAACCGCGTCACATGATCGATTCGTGAGCGGAGTAATAGATGCATCTATGGTTCGGGTCGTCGACCCTCGGCAGTGCACATTTTATATATTGCGATGCTTCGGCCGTACGCTTCGGCACATTTCATGACATTTATTTGTCTGAGAGCTTTTATCATAAGTTATCCTTATTCAAAGTGTCTAGCCTGGAAGGAAACTTGAGAATTTTATTTGCTATTGTTGTCGGGTATTGAAAGGGCGATTTTACTTGCATACTTGATTGTTCTACGTCTACCTGCTTTCCATATTTATTCTTCCTGTTTAATATTATTGCAACATATTATTATTGTTGACCTAGTGAGTAATACGTCTACTTCTCTTCACTACTTCTTCGAGTTTAGACGGGATACTCACTGGGTACATATTTAAATATATGTACTCATGCTACTCTTCTGTACTTAATTGTACAGGTTCTGAGGCGGCTGCATCCGGTCACTATTCCGGTGGTCATCGTTGAGAGTATCCCATTTAGCTGATTAGACGGTGAGCTGCTTTCCTTGGCGATCTCGGCAACGCTGTGGAGTCCCCTGCTCACATTCTAGATGTTATTGTCTATCACCCTTTAGACAGTATTGTATTTACCAGTAGTATTTTGTTATCCTCTCAGTCGCCTGTTGATTTGTGACACTAGGTTCTGGCACACTTTCTAGTTTTGCCTGATATTTTGCGGAGTTGTATGTGCTGGCAATACCTTTGGATTATATAATCCCACGTGCTTACGTTTAAATGTTGTTTTAATGAATTTCTTACCTTAAAAACCCGAAAGATATTTTTATCACTTAAACATGTAAAGTAACCTCACTAGTAGATTGGTGTTGGCTTGCCTGACCCCGGTGTTGGGCGCCATCACGACTGTAGCGGAATTTGGGTCGCCACACTTTTGACCAATTTTATTGAGTTCGTTGGCTAAGGACTGAGGTGAATGAATTGATGTTGTGCTGAGTTGCTAAGTGCTCTATTGGGTTGTGATTCCCGACATTGGGTTTGCATCCCTTCTATTCTCTTTGCGTATATTTAATTATATTTTTCGTTGACCGAAATTTGTTGAACTTTCTTCCGTATTACCCTATCAAAAACAAAATCTTAAAATAAATATTATGTTTTCGCCACTATTATAATTATGCCTTTTTACTTGTTAGACCAGTGGGTGTCTGGACTAGTCCTCGTCACTACTTCACCGAGGTTACTCTTGATACTTACTGGGCACCTCTATGGTGTGCTCATACTACTCTTCTGTGCATTTTGTTTTGCACTGATCCAGGTATTGACTATTGCTAGTTGTACAGAGCTTTGTTGAGGAGACTCAACGTAAACCCGTTGCCGCGTTCGGAGGCTTCGGAGTCACCTTCTTGTTATTTCAACTGTACTTACTCTTTTCAGACAGTTGTACTTAGATTCTGTAGAAAGAATTCGAAGAGCTTATGACTTGTACTTACCGGGTTTTGGGAAATTGGAATGTCTGTAGAAATTTCCATATCGAGACTATTATGTTTTCTTTTAATATTGTTGTTTCTGTGAAATGTTAGGCTTACCTAGTCCTTAAGACTAGGTGCCTTCACGGTACCCAACAAAAGGAAAATTGGGTCGTGACACCTATGGGGACAATTCCCTCATACAAGGATAGAAAGGAGACTCACCTCGCGTCGAGCCTACTTTCCGGGTCAGGAATGCGCCCGAAACTCCAAACTCGTCTCCCAAGAACTCGAAACTAGTCAAATGTTGCATAAATAAGTTAATTTATACTCAAAAGTATGACATTCCCCTATTTAATTAGTTATTTCAACTCACTTTGAAACAAATCCCAAAATACACCCCGGGCCCACATGCTCGGGTTCCAGAAATTTTCGAAGGAAACACTCACCCATAGCCTAAGGATCAATAATATATAGTTTTTGTATGATTCCATGTCAAATTCCTTGGAAATTCTCTCATTTCCCATAAAACCTAGGTTTTTACTCTAACCCATGATTTCTTACTAATTAATGGGTTAATCTACTTAAGAATTCCAAGTATTAAACTAAATTTAGAGAAGGAATCACTTACCTTACAGTAGATAGGTCAATTATCTCCTTTGAAGTGCTCTAAAATCGCCCAAGGAAGAAGAAGAATGTCAAAAATTAGACTAAGTCCTGTTTTTAAAAGTCACTGCCCAGCTGCCCCTTCTATGCGAACGCAACAGGGGCAGTGCATTCGCGATGAACAAATGGCGAGGCCCTCCGAGGCCTTCTATGCGAAAGCGGAGGATTGCTCGCGAACGCAGAGGTTAGCCTGGCTAGAACTACGCGAACGCGGCTGGGAGGGTGCGAACGCACTGAGTATGGGCTAAGCTGGGCTGGTCCATCGCGTTACCCTATGCGAACGCATAGGGTAATTTTCACCCCTGCCCAGATCCTTCTATGTGAACGCGGTAGTACAACCGCGAACGCATAGAAGGAAACCAGATACAGAAAATCTGATGTTTTGTATTTAGCTCCGAAGGGTCCGAAACTCACCCGAGCCCCTTGGGACCCCATCCAAAGGCAGTGGGAAGTCTGTATTCGTGATACAGACTCGCTCGAATTTTCGGAACGTGAAAAACAACAACGAAACTAAGAATCCGACCCCAAAACCAAATTGAATCAAACTTTGAACTTCAAGTTCTAGAATTCGGTTTCAATGCGCCGAACCTACCTATTCTACTCGGAATGACACCAAAGTTTGCCAGCAAGTCGTAAATGACATAACAGAACTATTCCCGATCTTGGAATTCCGTTCGGACCTCGACAACACCAAAACACATACCAAACCTCAATTTTTGAACTTAAGAAATCATATTTCCGTATTTGGCGCCAAAATGCTCTCGGGTCATCAAAAAACCGTTACGGACATACGCCTACGTCGAAACTCGATTCCGAGGTCATTTACTCAAAACGTTGACCGAAATCAAACTTGGCCTTAAAAGCAAACCTTAAGGAACCAAGTGTTCCTATACCATTCCAAACTCTTCCAAATCCTGAACCACCCGTCCCCACAAGTCATAAATCATTAAAAGCAACTACGGAAAGTCTTATTTAGGGGAACGGGGTCCTAGAACGTAAAACGACCGGTCGGGTCGTTACATCCTCCACCTCTTAAACAAACATTTGTCCTCTAACGGGTCTAGAATCATACCGTAAGAGGTGAATAGGTGTTGATATGTGCTCCGCATGTCCTCCTCGGACTCCCAAGTCGCCTCCTCGACTGGTTGGCCCCTCCACTAGACCTTTACGGCAGAAACTCTCTTGGATCTCAACTAGCGATCCTGTTCGTCAATAATTGCAACTGGCTCCTCCTCGTAGCCCAACCTATCATCCAACTGAATGGTGCTGAAATCAACCACGTGTGAGAAGTCGGCGTGGTACCTCCGGAGCATGGATACATGAAAGACCGGATGGACTCCTGAGAAACTGGGAGGTAAAGCAAGCTCGTAAGCAACTTTTCCAACTTTCCTCAACACCACGAAAGGACGTATAAACCTCGGGCTCAGCTTGCCCTTCTTCTCAAACCTCATAATACCCTTCATCGGCGAGACCTACAACAAAACCTTCTCTCCCTCCATAATAGATACATCACGCGCCTTCTAATCCGCGTAACTGTTCTGTCTGGACTGTGCTGTGTGGAGCCTCTCTTGAATCAACTTCACTTTCTCTAAAGCATCCTTCACCAGGTCGGTGCCATATTAATTAGCCTCGCCGGGCTCAAACCACCCAGTAGGAGAACGACATCGCCGGGATGAAACGCGCCGATTTCGTCAACATGTCCACAATGACCCAAACCGCCTCTACCTTCCGCAAAGTCTGAGGCAACCCAACCACAAAGTCCATAGTGATGCGCTCCCATTTCCACTCAAGAATGGGCATCTGCTGAAGTAGGCCTCCTGGACTCTGGTGCTCATACTTAACCTGTTGGCAATTAAGACATCTAGCCCCATACTCCACTATGTCCTTCTTCATCTGCCTCCTCCAGTAATGCTGCTTCAAGTCAAGGTACATCTTCGTGGCACCAGGATGAATAGAATACCGTGAACTGTGAGCCTCTTCCAGAATCCTCTCCCTCAGGCAATCAACATTGGGAACACACAAACGTCCCTGAAGTCTCAGAACAACATCCTCGGCAATAGTAACCTCCTTGGCACCACCCTGAACCATTATCTCCCATAGCTCTGCCAAGCACAGATCATCGAACTGCCGGGCCTTAATCTCTCCCAATAACAAAGACTGAGCATCCACATGTGCAATAACTCGGCGGGGCTCTGAAAGGTCCAATCTCACCAGGCGATTAGCCAAGAACTGAATTTCCAAAGCTAGAGGTCTCTACTCTGCTGCAATATAAGACAAACTACCCATACTCTCTGCCTTTCTGCTCAGAGCATCTGCTATTACATTTTCCTTGCCCGGATGATAGAGAATGGTGATGTCATAATCCTTCAGCAACTCAAGCCACTTGCGCTGCCTCAAATTAAGATCCCTCTGCTTGAACAAGTGCTGCAAGCTGCAGTGGCCTGTATAAACCTCACAAGACACCCCACACAAGTAGTGCCTCCAAATCTTAAGAGCATGAACAATTGTCGCCAACTCCAGATCGTGCACAGGGTAGTTATTTTCATGAAGCTTAAGCTGGCGCGAATCATAATCAATAACTCTCCCCTCTTGCTTCAAAACACATCCCAAGCCAACGCGTGAAGCGTCACAATATACTGTATACATCCAAGAACCGGAAGGCAATACGAGAACTGGTGCTGAGATTAATGTTGTCTTGAGCTTCTGAAAGCTCGCCTCACACTCGTCGGACCATCGAAATGGGGAATTCTTTTGAGTCAATCTACTCAGTGGGGCTGCGATGGATGAAAAACCCTCCAGCGTGGCCAACTTTGAACTGTCTCAATCTTCTTAGGATCAACCTTGATACCCTCGCTGGGTACCACATGTGCCAAGAATGCCACAGAATCTAACCATAACTCACACTTGGAGAACTTATCATATAGCTTCTGTTCTTGCAAAGTCTGGAGCGCAACTCTCAAATGTTGCTCGTGCTTTCCCAGGCTACGTGAGTAAATCAGAATGTCATCAATAAAGACAATGACAAAAGAGTCAATATACGGCCTAAACACCCTGTTCATCATGTCCAGAAATTTGGCCTAGGAACTTTATCAAAATTTTCCCAAAGTTTCACCATAAATTCAAATTTAAAAGATATATTTAAGAGTATAATCATGGGAATTAGTCTAAACCAACTAGAAATCACTTACCCAAATTGTCCAGGTGAAAATCTCCCCCAAAATCGCACTTTCCCGAGCTCCCAAGATAAAAATATGAAAAATGGTTCATACCCTCGATTTTGGGTATTTTATGTTCTGCTCAGTTCTTCTTCAGTTCGATCACGAACTTATAGATGCGATCACATAGAGTAAATCACACGCTCTCAAGAAAAGCACCACGCGATCACGGAAAGCAACTTGCATTTGCGTAGAGGAACACGCCCAACTACTGCCACACTCTCTTCTGCGAACGCAACCCTTCCTCACGCATTTGCGATTCACATCTGGGGGTGAACCTATGCGTTCACACTCGAGCCCCACGTGAACGTACATAACAAGCTCTCCCTGCCCATCCCGGTAAGCCTACGCGATCGCGGTCCTTGATAAGCGATAGCATTTTAAAACCCAGCTGGGCCTAAAATGTACACTACGCTATCGCGGTTCCTCATGCGCGATCGCAATGAACAAATATCTGTTGCTATTAAACCAGAAAACCAACAAAACACCTAAGGCCAAAAATGCCCTTTTGAGCATCCGAAACACACCCCAGGCCCCCGAGACCTCAACCAAACTTACCAACCAGTCCTAATACTTCATTCAAATTTAGTCGAGCCTTCACATCCCATAACATCAAAATCACCAATTATGCATGGATTCAAGCCTAAGTACTCATGAAATTTCCAAAATCCACAACCGATTTCGAAATACGTCAAAACTAGTCCGAATGACCTCACATTTTACACACAGGTCATAAATGACATTACGGACCTACACCCACTCTCAGAATTCCATTCCGAGCCCGATATATAAATTTCTCCTATCGACCAAAATCGCCAAAATTCTAATTTTCGCCAATTCAAGCCTAAATCTACTACAGACATCGAAAACACATTCCAAACACGCTCCTAACCCCAAAATCACCCAATGGAGCTAACGGAGTCGACAAAGTTCTATTCCGAATCTGTCTTCACACTGTACCAACTACGACCCGCTTTCTAAAGCTTAAACTGACATATAAGGACTATGTGTCACAAACTCTCCGAAATTCACAACTAAACATTCCGACAAGTCCCAAAAGAAGAAATAGACATGGGAAAAGCCGTTATTATGGGATAGGAGCGCTAACTCTCAAAACGATCTACCGGGTCGTTACAACAGAAGAAAAGATGACTAAGAAGATGGACTTGGCTTGCAAAATAAAGGATTTACTTTCAACATGTTTTCTCTATAGCATAATCACTTCTGCTTTTTATATTTGCTGTAGTGATTTACTGCTTACATATAAAAAACTTCATACTTTTTCTTTTTGAATCAATAATATACTAATATAGTTTATCTTAATTTTTTATTCCTTCATAGGTGTTCAACCTTGATTCAATGTTGTTTAGACTAAATAGTGAAGGAATCGAATTCATTGTGGACTTAAAGAAGAGAACTTGTGACTTCTTGGAATTTCAACTTGATGAATTGCCTTGTCCGCATGCAATTGCTGCTATTAATAAGAGATATTTGCAAAAATCTGATTACTGCTCAAAATGGTATTCAAAGGAACCATGGTTCAAAACATATGTAGGACATGTGAATACCTTGGGAGATCAAAATCATGGGATATTCCACAAAATGTAGAATCTGAAATCATAAATCCTCCCGATGTAGAGATTTTACAAGGAAGAAGACAAAAGAAGAGGTATATCCCTGTGACTGAATCATTACCATCGAAGTCTACCAAATGCACTCAATGTAAACAAATTGGGCATAACAGAACAACTTATCTTATCCAGCACCTCATCCATATTATAAGAAACACGCTAAAAAATACTCCAATGTTCAATAATTCTTGATCTGAATTTAGACTTTCATTATTGTATGATATATTTCAAATGTGATTGTTTTCGTAGGAATAAAAAAAAAAAAGCTCTCGCACTCTTTTATATATTGCTGAAGTACAAACCACTAATTTTTGTTGTGCAGGCTTACAGGTTTGGTTGCATTTTAAAAAAGTACACAATGACTTCAGCGAGAAAAAACAGTATGCGAAATACATATCCTTAACACACACACACACAAAAAAAAATTATCGCACATACAAACAAAAAAATTAAGTATCTTTAGGCTGAAGTTATAGAAAATGAACTAAATAACTTAAGCATAAAATGTTCAAGTTTCTAACTTATACACGCTAACTTCAGGTAAGCTAACTTCAGCCTTCAAAATTTGAAATATTATGCACAAAAACATAACAAAAATTTTCCTTTATATAACAACACAAAAAATTAACAAAAATAAGGCCATCATCAACATTGAAAAAACAAAAAGAAGAACCATAAAAAACACTAACAAAAAAGCACAGAATAAAAACATAAAAAAGGATTATAAAAACTAAGCATCATCGCCATTATTAGAACAGTACTCATCAATTTCTCGAAATATCTCGTCATCATCAGAATTGAGATAACTATAGGATACTCGGGCAAAAGACCACAAAGTCCAATGAGATCAGCCTTCAACTTGTTGAATTCATGACGCAACTAACTTTGTTCAACTATTACTCTGTCCATAAGAGAAGGAAGACTCTTCAGGTCATTTTGCAGCTTGGCATAGTCGTCCCAGATGGGAAACTTAAAACAATCAAACTTCTGGACAACTTCTAGATAACCTTGAGAAATACGTTCAAGGTTAAGCCTGTGCTAGAATGGTTCATCGCCAATAAAATTTGGTCTGATTCTTTCCCAATCAGCCTTTATTTGATCCCACTTATGCATAAGATTACACATTGGTATGTTACTATTCTAATCAGACTTCAAACTCTCCCACTTATGAATAATATCATCCATTGTAAGCTTCCTACTTCCACTTGTATCAGACATTCTTTCTTTAAAATAAGCTAAAAGGCTAAGGATGAATATAAATTTAAAGAGCTATTATAAAAGTCTATGGACGACTATGAAATTTTCAAGTGAAGAGATTGTTAATATAGCCAAAGAGTGCACCAAATAAATTTATTATCTATAAATATAAAAGTAACTTTTGAGGTCTATTTTACTATTTTACGTTCAGTGAAATTCAACGTGACAAGATAAGTAGGTGGTAAATGTTACTTCAGTCTGTCCACAGTTTTTGTATAGTAAAACAATAACTTCAGCCTCATATATTTTCAGATAATCAATGTAAATGTAAGATAAGTAGGTGATAAAAGACAAAAAGTACCTAGTAAATGCGAAAATGATTAGTATCAAGTTAAAAAAATATGCTGAAGTTTTGTCGTCACGAGCTTTTTGAAAAACATCACCAGAAGATGTTGAAGTTAATTAGTTCATTTGTAAAAACTTCAGCACCCAATATGCTGAAGTTTTGTCCCTGGATTATATAGTTTTGTCGTCATGAGCTTTTAGAAAAACTTTAGCAGAAAATGCTGAAGTTAATTAGTTCGTTTATAAAAATGTCAGCACCCACTATGCTGAAGTTTTATCCTAGATTCTATAGTTTTGTCGTCATGAGCTTTTTGAAAAACTTCAAAAGAATATGATGAAGTTAATTAGTTCATTTGTAAAAACTTCAACACCCAATATGCTGAAGTTTTGTCCTGGATTCTATACTTTTGTCGTCATGAGCTTTTTGAAAAACATCAGTAGAAAATGCTGAAGTTAATTAGTTCATTTGTAAACACTTCAGCACCCAATATGCTTAAGTTTTGTCCCTGGATTCTATAGTTTTGTCGTCATGAACATTTTGAAAAACTTCAGCAGAAGATGTTGAAATTAATTAGTTCATTTGTAAAACCTTCAGCACCCAATATGCTGAAGTTTTGTCCTGGATTCTATAATTTTGTTCCGAGTTTTAACCTAAAATAAAATAGACAAATGTATTTGATAATGTAAATAGAACAAAAATTTAAAAGACAAAGATCACATAATTCACACAAAGTAGTGTATATTCACAAAATCCAATTTTGTTTTCATTTACATCCTTGAAAAAAAAAAGAAAAAAATTGGTTTTTGTTGTCATGAGCTTTTTGAAAAATTTCAACAGAAGATGCTGAAGTTAATTAGTTCATTTATAAAAACATCAGCACCCAACATGCTGAAGTTTT
This sequence comes from Nicotiana undulata, assembly GCA_005239495.1. Lineage (NCBI taxonomy): Eukaryota > Viridiplantae > Streptophyta > Magnoliopsida > Solanales > Solanaceae > Nicotiana > Nicotiana undulata. The sequence continues at coordinate 101,593 of ML279793.1, read as the reverse complement.
GTCCCTGGATTCTAGATTTTTGTCGTCATGAGCTTTTTGAAAAACTTCAGCAGAAGATGCTGAAGTTAATTAGTTCATTTGTAAAACCTTTAACACCCACTATGCTGAAGTTTTGTCCTGGATTCTACACTTTAGTAGTCATGAGCTTTTTGAAAAACTTCAGCAGAAGATGCTGAAGTTAATTAGTTCATTTGTAAAAACTTCAGCACCCAATATGCTGAAGTTTTGTCGTGGATTCTATAGTTTTGTTACGAGTTTTAACCAAAAATAAAATAGACAAACGTATTTGATAATGCAAATAGAACAAAAATTAAAAAAACAGAGATCACATAATTCACACAAATTAATGTATGTTCACAAAATCCAATTTTTTTTTCACTTACATACTTGAAAATAAATAAAAATTTTATTTTTCATTTACAAGTTATTCTCTATTCAAAAAAATCACACAGAGTCTCTTTATATTCTCCATAGTCATGTCCTAGTTTCTCTTATGGACTTTCATAATTTCTATCTTGTTTCCACTTTCCATGATCACAAAGATTTTTTAGGAACTGTCGTCTTCTTTCATAAGAGAAAACAAGAAAATATTGGCAAAGACATGCTTAAATAGTGAGCAACTAGGAATTCGTCGGAAGCAAAGATAACGAAGGAGACGTCCAGTAACTTCATATGTGAAGGAGAGTGTACACAGTTTGTGGTGCATCACAAAATATCCTAGAACTCGAGTTTGTCATGCACCACAATCTGTGGCCACTCTCCTTCACACATGAAGTTTTTGGACGTCTCCTTCATTATCTTTGCTTCCCCACGAATTCCCTGCTACACCCAATAAGCATGTCTTTGCCAACACTTTCTTGTTGATCTTTGAATATAAATTTAAAGAAATATGATAGAAGTCTGTGGATGACTATGAAAATTTAAAGTGAAGAGATTGTTTATATAGCCAAAGAATGCACATAATCAATTTAATATCTATAAATATAAAAGTAACTTTTCAGGTTTGTTTAATGCTTTACGTTCAGAGAATTGAATATTATAAGATATGTAGGTGGTAGGTGACAAAAGACAAAAAGTAACTAGTAAATGCAAAAAAAATAAGTATCAAGTTAAAAAATACAGCTTTTTGAAGATACATCAGCAGAAGATGTAGAAGTTAATTAGTTGATTTGCAAAAACTTCAGAACTCAATATGCTAAAGTTTTGCATTCAATAAATAAAGAGACTGTTTATATAACCAAAGAGTGCACCAAAACAATTTAACATTTATCAATGTAAAAGTAACTTTTCAAGTATGTTTACTGATATACGTTTAAAGAAATTGAATGTTACAAGATAAGTATGTGGTAAAACAAGTAGGTGGTAAATGCAAAAGAAACAATTTTTCTATAGTAAAAACAAGTAGGTGACAAATTTAAATGTAAGATGAAGAAGCTAACAGAAGAAAAAAAGTAGCTACTAAAATGCAAAAAAGATACGTATCAAGTTAAAAAAACATACAACTTTTTGAAAAACTTCAACAGAAGATGTTGAAGTTATTTAGTTAAATTATAAAAACTTCAGCACACAACAAACTGAAGTTGTGTCCCGAAACCGGTCAAAACACGATGCGCGGTCCCGTGTCCCGAAACTCAATTTTTTTTACATAAAAGTGTTCTTCATCTTCTCGTGATTCTGTACTTATAAAGAACACCAAAATCGGAGTCGTTTGACCCCTCAAATCGACCCTTGAAGGTCTCATAATCTCATGCCCAAAATCCTATTTTTCTACTATTTTTCATGAATTAAAGGCTGAGATTACGGTCTATAATCACCCATAAATGAGTTTTAATGATTAGAACACTTACCTCTATGAAGAACAAGGATTTTCCTCTTCAAAAATCGCCCCCAAAGCTTTTAGTCCGTACAAAAATGGTGGAAATAAGGTTTAAGTCGCGGAGGGTTTAATTATTTGATGCCCAGGTCAATACTCTTCGCGTTCGCGGTCAACGGTCCGCGTTCGCGTTGACCAACCTCATTTTCCCTTTGCGTTCGTGGTCAACGCGCCGCATTCGCAGTGCCTTGCCCGATCGACCCTTCGCGTTCGCATCCCTAGGCCCGCGAACGCATAGACCAAATGGCCAGGGGGCCCCTCGAGTGAAATAACCCTACGCGAACGCACCAGTAGCCCCGCGTTCGCGATGCACTGGAAAATTCCTCTCCGTGTTCGCATCTGCCCAGTCGCGAACGCATAGACCAAAATCTCCCAGCTTCCATTTCCCCTATGCGAACGCGGCCCCCTTCCGCGAACGCATAGGGTTAATTCCCTGTGCAGAAACACCAGAAAACCAGCAGTGTTTTCAATTCCCAACGAGTCTGTTAACCAACCAAAATCAATCCCGAGCCCCTCGGGACCCCAACATAACTTACCAACACGTCCCATAACATCATTCAAGCTTAGTTGCACTCTCAAAACACCAAAACTAACATCAAAACCCCAAATTTACATCGGATTCAAGCCTAAGAACTTTGATATTTCTAAAATTCACCAATGATGCTGAAACTATCCAAATCAACTCCGATTGCCCTGAAATTTTGCAGACAAGTCCAAAATGACATTACGAACTTGTTCAAACTGTCGGAATTCCATTCCGACCCCGATAGCCTATTTTCCACAGCCATTCAGAATCGCCAAAAACTAACTTCTGCCAATTCAAGCCTAATTCTACACCAGACATCACAAAATTATTCTGAACACAATCCTAAGTCCCAAATCACCTAACAATGCTATCCAAGCCATAAAATCCGCATTATGAGGTCGTTTACTAATAAGTCAACTCTCAGTTGACTTTTCCCATTTTAAGGCTATTCTTTAAGGACTAAGTGTCTAAATTCTCATTAAACCATTTCGATTCCAAGCCTATCAACTCTAAAAAGTATTTCTCAAGGAATCATACACATATATAGTTTTATCTTTAAATCTCAGAATTCCAAAAAAAGTAGTGTATTGATGTCTGTTTCCCCGTTGGCGGAAGTCGTAATGGAAAGTGTAAAGACCCGATCGGTCGTTTTGAGCTCTAGCGTGTCATTTAGCAGTTGGAAGTCATGGACAACATCATTTCAGGTATTATGACTTGTGCGTAAGGTCGGAGTTGAGATTCAGGAAGTTCGGAGTCAAATTGGAAAGAAAATTCTCATTTCGGAAGCCTTAAGTTGAAGAAATTAACTATGACTGGAATTTGGATTAAACGACCTCGGAATCAGGATAGGAAGGTTCCAGCAGGTTTGTATGATGATTTCGGACTTGGGCGTATGTCCGGATCAGGTTTTGGATAACCCAGGAATGTTTCAGCATATATTGTGGAAGTCAGCTTTTTTGAAGGAAATTCCTAAGTTTGGCTTGAAGGAATTTCAGTGTTATTGATGTCCGTTTGGGATTCCGAGCCTGGGAATAGCTTCGTATGGTGATTCTGGAGTTGGGAGCGCGATCAAAATTGAATTCGGATGTCCGTAGGTCATTTTGAAGTCATTTGGCTAAAGATAGAAATTTGAAGGTTTTTGAAGAATCCGACCGGAAGTGGAAATTTTTATATCGGGGTTGGAATGTGATTCCGGGAGTTGGAGCAGGTCCGTAATGTCGAATATGACTTGTGTGCAAAATTTGAGGTCAATCGGACGTGATTTGTTAGGTTTTTGCATCGAATGTAGAAGTTTAAAATTTCAAAGTTCATAAAGTTTGGATTGGAGTACGATTCGTGGTTATGGCGTTGTTTGATGTGATTTGAAGCCTCGAGCAAGTCCGTGTGATGTTACGAGACTGATTCATGTGTTTGGACGGGGTCCCGATGGGATAGGGTGAGTTTCGGGGTAGTTTCGGAACATTTCTAGGCCATTTATAACTGCTGGTTTTTGGCTACAGCAGTGTGCTACGCGATTGAGGGGATTTGGCCGCGATCGCGATGAGTAAAATGAGAGAAATAGGCTAGTGAATCGCGATCGCGGAAAGCCTTTTGTGATCGCGTAGAGGAAATTTTCTTCTGCACTGACTCGACTTCGGAGGCTTATATCTCACAATCTATAAGAAATTTTGAGATGATGTAAAAATGAAAGTTGTAAGCCTTCGTGTCTAGTGTCTAGAAAAGTAAACCATTCTACTAGAGGCTGTCCAGAAGAGATGGTCATTTGTTCTTCGCGATCACGAAGCTTTTTCCGCGATCGCGAAGAGTAAATTTTGGGCTGGAAATTTTTGTACTTCGCGATCGTGATGAGTAAATACCTGGGCATAAGTTATATATCGAGATTTCGGCCATTTTTAGCATATTTGGAGCTATGGAGCTCGGATTGAAGCGATCTTTAAGGCGATTTTCACCATATGAAATGCGGTAAGTGTTTTCTTCATAATTTTTAGTTAAATACAAGTGTATATATGAATTAGAACATGGAAATTAGTGGAAATTAATTGAAATTGTGGGTTTTTGGTAGAAAACCTAGAATTTGATAAATTGGATTTTAACCACGAATTTGAGCATGAATATGTGAGTAAAATGTATATTTGAACTAGTAAAGCTATGGGTAGAGTTTATCTCCGAGAAATTTCTAAATCTGGGCAAGTGGGACCGAGGGCATTTTGGTCAATGCATTGAGCAGAGTTGGGAAATGATATAATTTGAATTTGTTGCAAGTATTAGAGTGAATTTTCATTGCTTTGCCTGGTTTTTGGTTGTGTTGGGGCGTTGTGCATCAAATTGGAGCCGTCGGGAGGGCTTGGAAGCCGGTTATGAATCTTCGGAGCGAGGTGAGTCTCCTTTCTAACCTTGTAAGAGGGAATTGTCCCCATAGGTGATATAAATGATGTGTATACGGGGGGCCACGTACGTACCAAGTGACGAGAGTCCGTACATGGAGACTATTATGCTATGTCGGGTAGTTTTAGAATTCACAAGCATGCCTCTATGTGCCCTATTTGCATTTTTGGATGTATTATGAGTTACCTATTACTTCGGAAATGGTATGAAAATGTGGAACATTACAATTTAACCCCCAGTTGAGTTATCCATGGTATTGGCATAATCCTACCGAGTTCATTGTTGTTTTGGATACATATATATATATATATATATATATATATATATATATACGTTGTATATCGAGTCAGCACACGAGTCGCAGGAATGATTCGCGACCGTGGGGAGCTTTAGATCGAGTTAGCACACGAGTCGCAGGTATGATTCGCGATCGTGGGTGAGCTTATTATTACATGATATGATCGAGTCAGCACACGCGTCGCAGGTATGATTCGTGATCGTGGGGAGCTTTACGACCATTCAGTCTTTATATACCACCATACGACTCCAGCCGGTTGTCTTGTCCTAGTATGTGTATGACCCTTTGGTTTCGATTCACTTATAATTGGATAGTCAGGTATTTATTATGAGAAGGATAAAGTACATTGCTGTTCATTTTCAGTTATTACCTGGATTACTTTATTGGATATGCACTTGTTGTATACTGTCTTACCGGCCTACTGTTTTCGTCATATACTGTCATATATTACATTATTGGACCTTAGTGAGTGTCTAGTCGACCTCTCGTCACTACTTCTTCGAGATTAGACGGGATACTCACTGGGTACATATCTGCTTATGTACTCATACTACACTTGCTGTGCATTTTGTTGCACAAGTACCTTCATAGCACATTGATTGATTTGGAGACTTATGGGCTGCATTCATCCGGTGGCGTTCCGCAGCTGAAAGAGTCTCCCTTCTATGTATTTACACTTCATTTTTAAAGTCTTTGTACAATTTGTTCCTCGGACAAGCGTTGTATAATTGATTAAATTCTTAGAAGTTGCTCATGTACTTGTGTCACTGGGTTCTGGGGATTTGTTGGGTTTCATTTTTATCAAGCTGAGTTGATTTCCTATCGTACTTAATTAGTGAAGTTTTTATGTATTTGATTATGAAATGAAATGAAAGGTAACGATTTCGGAAATGTTAAACAGGAAATTATTTCAACTGATTAAGGGGTTGGCTTGCCTGACAGTGGTGTCTGGCGCCACCACGACCCATAGATTTTGGGTCATGACAGAAAGAATAATTTTTTGGCACATGCCCATGAGATACCACATGAGAGGTCAATGCCTCTTACGTAGTTGGCCACCCTTTCACCAGTTGATTCATCAGTATACTCGGTAAGTTCCTCAATCACCACTTCGTCTTCTTCTTTAGAAGCCTCACATTCCTGCTATTTGGATGTCCTCTTCCTCTTTGATTTTTTCATATTCTGTTCAATTTCCTTCCTTTTTAAAATTTTTGCCTTCTCTTCATCTGTAGGATGAACACTACCAAGCTTAGTCATACACTGATCAAAAAGTAAATATGTTACTGCACATCTTGATTTTGGATAACTTGGAAGGTGATAGCAATAATTTTTCCGCAAGAAATATACGCCCACTTCAATATGCTGCAATTGAACAACAACAAAAGAAAATATGTGAAATAATAAACTTCAGCATGCATATGTATGAAATTTAGAAAAAACGCATTACAAAACTACAAACTTCATGACAAAAACTTAAGCATATAAGTATGAAATTTAGAAAAAATGCATTACAACTAGAAACTACAAACTGCATGACAAAAACTTAAGCATATTCAGTTTGAAGTGTTAGGAAATAATCTTAAAAGCTGCAGCATGTTTGATTTAAAAGTTTAGAAAAAAAAACTAGAGACTGCATGTCAAAACTTTAGCAACTTTAGGCTGAAGTTTTAGAAAATAGGCTAAATAACTTCAGCAGTTTTATTGTAGAAATAAGTTGAAGTTTACCAAATTACAGTACAAAAACTTTACTATAAAAATAAGCGGAGGTTTTGGGAAATACAGTTGAAAACGAAATCAAAAAACAAACTTAATAACTTACTTCATCTGAAAGATCAGAGTTAGTATCCACAAGCTCGGTAAAGAATGACTTTGGAATATCAATTCCAGCTAATCTGAATGGCTTGGAATTATAGTCACTGGCACCCGTCTTTGTCACGACCCATATTCCCAACCTTAGGGACCGTGATGGCGCCTAACACCACACTTTCTAGGAAAGCCAATGTTAGAATTCGAGTAGCTAATTTCCTTTGATTATTTTCTTAAGCATAAATAAATAAATTTAAAGTAAACTTAATTTAAATATTTTCCACGGATAAAATACTAAGCAACTAAATAAAAATGAATCACGAACTAATTGTATAAATTGATCTAGAACTACCCCAGAGTCTGGTGTCACAATTCATGAACTACTAAAGAATATTACAAATAATGGGCTAAAATAAATAGTATAACTGTTCTGAATATATTAAAAAAACGTATATGATATAGGAGAAGACTCTCGGGATCTGCGAACGCTGGCAGATATACCTCGTGTCTCCGAATGAATAGTTGGCTGCTCTACTAATCTCTACTGATGGATAGTACCTGGACCTGCACAAAAGAGTGCAGAGTGTAGTATCAGTACAACCGACCCCATGTGCTGAATGAGTGCTGAGCCTAACCTCGATGAAGTAGTGACGAGGCTACGACGGGGAATTAACCATATAACCTGTGACAACATAAATAATAAAGCAAGAAAGAAATTCTAAACAAATAAACAAATATTGCACGACAATGAAATAACTCAGCCGCCTTTTCCAGACCTCAGCTATAACCAATACACAAGTAAATCTCCAAGTTTCCAACTTTACTTTAAAATAATCACATGTGCTAACTATAAGAAAAACTGTAGAGTAAAACAAGAATTTCCAAATCATTTAAAGTTTAAAGATCAGTAAAACATCAATATTCCCTATTTTCACTGTCTTGTTGCGGCGTGCAACCCGATCCCACCTATTCACAATATCCCAATAAATATATTTACCCTTATCACAACCCTTTCTTTCAAAAATTTCAAACAGAAAACAATATAGCCTGTAAGATTTAAACAATATCATCCCACAATAATATCAACCCAAATATATGTAATCACTGTAACACTGTCAACCCACTCAGTCCTTACGTACCGTGATAGTATTAAGAGAACAACCAACACTTTCAACACACTTACAACAACAAATGTAAATAATCAAAAGAAACCAATATATATATATATATATATATATATATATATATATATATTTCTAATAATAGTGTCAAACTGCTCAACCTCTCCATAACACAAGGTGGCCAATTAAACACCTCGTACTCTTCCAAAATAACCGCAATAATATTCAACAACAAAATAACAAGGCCCACTAATCATAGAAACAATAGTGAACTTAGAGAAATTAAGACAAACATCAATTAAATTGGGAAAGGGAAAGGGGATCATGTTTATCAGGCAAATTGGGTGGTGCATAGATACTCCTCACCTCACCTGTACACCACGCCCATGCATTTTACATAGCAAACAAGTGGGGATTCCTATTCCCTCAAGTCAAAGTTAGACCAAACACTTACCTCAATTTCATAGGCCACTCACTGCTCTATTACGGCTTTTCCTTTTGAATTCACCTCTAACGTGCTCAAATCTAGTCATCATTAACTCAATATCATCAATTTATGCTAAAGGATTTAACGTTATTGAAAACATGACTTTTCCTAAGTTTTCTTTAAAAAAAGTGAAAACTCAACCCCGGGCCCGCTTGTTCTAAACTCGGTGTTCGGACAAAATTACGATTACCCATTCACCCACGAACCCAAATATACTATTAGTTTTAAAATCCGGCCTTAATTCAATGTAAAAATTTGATTTTTACAAAATTCCGTAATTCTACCCAAACCCTCAATTTTTACCATGCAAATTCTTAGTTTTTGCTTTAAAGGTGATGAAACACAGTAATGAATTGAAAGAACAAAGTTTAGAATTGATTACCTATGACTTGGGGATGATAATTGTTGAAGAAAATCGCTTTTAGGGCTGTAAACCTCGATAATATGGTGAAGAAGAAGGTCTATCCGTTTTTAAAAGAGTATTTATATTGTTGGGCTGAAGACCTATGCGTTCGAACTCAATAGGCCGCGATCGCATAGGGTAAGGGGGGATTGTGCATCGCGATCGCGTGGGGAGGGGTGCGTTCGCATAGGGTAATGGCCTCCCCCTTCCCCAAGCCTGATTAATACATTGCGTTCACATAGTGAGGAGTGTGTTCGCACAACTTAGCCCAAGAGAATCCTTCGCGATCGCACCCTAAAGGCCGCGTTCGCACAACACAAAAGAAGGGCCCCCTGAGACTTTACTGTGCGATCGCGAACATACCTATGCGATCGCATAGCACAAAAACCTGGACACCAGCAAACAGAAAACCAGCAATTCTCTTTAAGTGTAAAACACCCCGTGGCCTATCCGAAACTCACCCGAGCCCTCGGGGATCTAAACAAAACATACACGCAAGTCTGAAAACATCATACGGACTTGCTCGTGCAATCAAATCACAAAATAACATGTAAAACTATGAATTAAACCTCAAAACTCATCATTTTCATCAAGAATACTAAAAGTTCATAACTTTTCAACCGGATGCCCGAATAACGTCATATGAACTCCGTTTTTCACCAAATTTCACATTCAACCTTTAAATATCATAACAAATTTGTATCGGGCTCCGGAACTAAAATACGGGCCCAATACCAATGATTTCAAATATTATTTCTTTTCTTTAATTCATAAACATTTCAGCAAAATAATTTCTTTCAAAAATTGATTTTTAAGGCATGGGACCTCGAAATTCATTTTCGAACATACGCCCGAGTCCCATATTTTACTACGGACCTCCCGGGATCGTCGAAACATGGATCCGAGTCCGTTTACTAAAAATGTTGACCAAAGTCAACTTTTTCAAATTTAAATTCTAGCAATCACTATTTCTCATATTTTCACATAAAAGCTTTCTGGTTTCACGCACCGAACTGCGCACGTGAATCAATGTATTTATAATTAGTCTTTTTATGGCTATTAAATATGGAACGGAGTCCAAATTTATAAAATGACCTCTTGGGTCATCACAATCTCCACCTCTAAAAAAACGTTCGTCCTCGAACGAACATAGAACGTTACCTGAATTGGCAAACAAGTGTGGATATCTACTCTGCATGTACGACCCGGACTCCCAAGTATCTGACTCAATGGGCTGGCCTCTCCACTACACTCAAACTGAAGGATAACTCTTAGATATCAACATACGAACCTACCGGTTTAAAATGGCTACTGGCTCCTCCTCGTTAGTCAAGTCTTTGTCCAATTAGACAGAGCTGAAATCTAACACGTTGGAGGGGTCACCATGATATTTTCTGAGCATAGACACATGGAATACCAGATGAAATGAGGATAACCCTAGAGGCAACGCAAGTCTATAAGCTACCTCCCACACTCTATCAAGAATCTTAAACGGCCTGATATACCTAGGGCTCAACTTAACCTTCTTCCCAAATCTCATAACACCCTTCATAGGCGACACACGAAGCAATACTCTCTCTTCAATCATGAATGCAACATCACGAACCTTACAATCAACATAACTCTTTTTCCTAGACTAAGTTGCACGAAGTCTTTTCTTTCAAGATTGCATTTTCTTTGCCATATTTCTGCCTCAGGTGATTAGCATGTTCTTCTGCCCCTTTTGTTATCTTGGTTTGGGCATCTAGCAGGTCTTTTTCAGCTTTAGTCAAATAAAATTCATACTCATGAACCTTTGTCCTTAGGTTGCTAATTATTTTCTCATCCCTTTCACTCCTTACTGGTGTTTCGGCGACTATTTTCAAATTTCGGACTTGGGCACGAAGTGCCTCATTCTCTCGGGTCAACTATCATTTCTCACCTTCAACTACCTTCGCTTGAAACCGATTGTCAAACTCGAGGTTCCTCAGTTTCTCCTTCAGAGAGTGGATGGTGGCTTGATACCCTTTTTCCTTTTCTCCCCAAGCTAACCTTTCTTGAATCTTATCGTCAAAATCTTGGATATGAGGCCTTTTGGAAGGCCTTTCCGACTAAGGTTCCGGTTCCTCAATTATGCAATTTCTTTTGTCAAACCATGCCGAATAACTCGGATCTACTTCACCTCTAGCAAGGTCAGGCACTTGAGTATCTTCTTTCAAGTACCGACACCCATTCTAGCTTTGTTGAATTAAGGCCTCAGGTAAGGGAGCTTCCGGGTGTAATTCAATGACCTGGGTGCTCAAATCTTCCTCCTCAGGTACTACTTGATACCAGACCAACTGTGTCAAAACCCTTTGGGGTGCATAGGGTTTAACACTTTTGAGACCCATCAACAACAAATGATTTCTTGCAGCCGACATATGTATGACCTCCCTGAGAGGCACCCATCCCAGAGTCCACTCTATTTGACTTGCTCGTAAAGTTCTCAGATGATCAACCCAAGCCTCAACTCCTTCCGGGGTACGGTAATCTTTCATAGCTCTCAACAACAAATGATTTCTGACCTCAAATCAATTATCAAAAATACTCTAGCACCCTGAAGCTGTTCAAATAGGTCATCAATCCTCGGCAACGGATATTTATTCTTGATAGTAGCTTTATTCAGTTGCCGGTAATCTATACACATTCTCATCGACCTATCTTTCTTCTTTACAAACAAAACCGCTGCACCCCAAGGCGAGACACTGGGTCTGATGAAACCCTTATCTAACAAGTCTTGTAATTGTTCATTCAATTCTTTCAATTCTAGTGGGTCCATCCGATATGGAGAAATGGAAATGGGCTGAGTGCCCAGAGCCACATCAATACAACAATCAATATTCCTATCGGGCGGCATACCCGGCAGGTCTACAGTAAATACCTCATGAAACTCACACACGATAGGAAATGATTCTATAGAAGTAACCTCACCATCGGAATCACGAATATGAGCCAAATAATCCAAAGACCCTTTCTCCACCATGCGGCGAGCCTTAGCATATGAAATTACCCGGTTGGGAGAATGACTAGGAATCCCTTTCCATTTTAATAGAGGCAACCCCGATAAGGCTAAAGTAACTATCTTGTCACTTACAGTCTAAAATGGCATAATAGGGCGACAACCAATCCATGCCCAATATAACATCAAAGTCAACCATGTCTAGAAGCAAAAGATCAACACTAGTTTTAAGACTTTCAATGACTACCACGCATGAACGTTATACTCCATCTACAATAATAGCATCCCACACCGGTGTAGACACATAAATAGGAACACTCAAGGGCTCACGAGGCACATACGAATACTAGAAAAAATAGGATGACACATACGAATAAATAGACCCCGGATCAAACAAAACTGAAGCAGCTCTATCACTGACTGAGATGATACATTTAATAACAGCGTTGGGGGACTCTGCCTCGGGTCTAGCTGGAAATGCATATAGTCGGGGCTAGGCCCCGCCACCCTGAACCATACCTCTGGGAGGACCTCTACCCCTAGCAGGCTGACCTCCGCCTCTAGCCATATGTCCCCCAACTCTAACATTCTTGCCTCTACCTCTAACTACATGACCCTTAGCCCTCGCCAGCTGGGCAGGTGGTACTGGAACTGGTGCCGGAACTATAGCACGAGAACCCTACTGCTAAAACTGATTACTTGCATAATACGGAGAAGCCCTTTGAATATGCCCATGTTCACCACAATCGAAGCACCCTTACAATAGTATGCCGACCCAGATGAATCGGTTGGCCACGCGAAACACTTTGTAGAGGAGGTGCTCTAATAGGAGCTGAAGGAGCACTGTAAACTAGTTGAGTAGAAGGAGGCACATAAGAACTACGACCCCCTGAAGTACCATATGAAACCTGTAGTGATGAATGGAATGGCCTGGAATAATGGCCTCGGTTAAATGAAGTCCCTCCTCCAGATGAGGCACCACTGAAAACACCGGAATGATGAGGTCTCTTGTCTGACCCCTGACCTTTCATTCAAAGAACTGACTCAAACCTCCTATAGATATTAGCCGTATCCTAAAGATAAATCTCGGACCCTGTTTCCTTGGACATCTGCAAACTGATGGGCTGAGCAAGGCCATCAATAAATCGTCTGACCCTCTCCCTCTCAGTGGGAAATATAAGAATGGCATGTCTATCCAAATCCACAAAACGAGTCTCATACTGAGTCACAGTCATGTTGCCCTGCTGAAGTCTCTCAAACTGACGAAGGTTATCCTATCGAGTAGTAAAAAGAAAGAACTTCTCCCAAAAGTGGTGAGAGAACTGATCCCAAGTCAGAGCAGGCGACCCAACTGGCCTAGTCAACAAATAGTCCTCCACCATTTCTTGGCGGAACCACTCATCTAAAAAGCCGCAAAATCGACCCCATTGATCTCCAAAATACCCTTATTACGTAACACATCATGACAACTATCCAGATATTCCTAAGGGTCCTCTGAAGTAGCACCACTGAAATGGATAGGATGTAACGACCCGACCGGTCGTTTTGCATATTCGGACCTCGATTCCCCAAATAATACTTCCCGTAGCGGCTTATCGTGATTTGCGACTTGCATGGACGGGTTGTTCGGGAGTTGGAAGTGCTTAGAATAGTATAGGAACACTTGGTTCCTTAAGGTTGGCTTTTAAGGCCAAGTTTGACTTCGGTCAACGTTGTTTAGTAAACGACCTCGGAATCGAGTTTTGACGATTCCAGTAGCTTCATATGATGATTTTGGACTGGTACGTATGTCCGAAATGGGTTTTGGGCGACCCAAGAGCATTTCAACGCCAAATAGCGAAACAGAGTTTCCTTAAGTTTGAAATTTGGTTTGGAATGTGATTTTTGTGTTATCAAGGTCCGAACGGAATTCCAATACCGGGAATAGTTCTGTTATGTCATTCATGACTTGCCTACCAATTTTGGTGTCATTACGAGCGTTGTAGGTCAGTTCGGCGCATTGAAACCGAATTCAAGAACTTAGAAATTCTTAAGTTTTATTCTAGGGGATTTGAGGGGTGATTTTGAGATTTAGCGTTGTTTTGGGTGTTCTGAAGGCCCGAGCGAGTCCGTATTATGAATTAGAACTTTTTGGTATAATTGCACGGGGGCTCGATTGGGCCCAGGTCCCTCCCGGACATCAAACAGAGCCAAAAACAAGCAGCTTCAGTTGCTGGTGCACAAGATCTGGTGCGACCGCAGGTGCGGTTGCCCAGGTCGCAGGTGCGAGATCACCCCTGCGGTCAAGGCTCCGCAAGTGCGACCCCCAGGGGAGCTGGTCCAATTCCGCAGGTGCGGACCTTCTCTCGCATGCGCGACCTCGCAGGTGCGAGGTTTGTCCGCAGGTGCGGCCCCAGGCCTCCTAGGCCACTTCCGCAGGTGCGACCTTTGGTTCGCAGGTGCGGTCCTCGAGCTGCAGGTGCGAGATCACTGGAGGCAGTGATCTCATTTAATATGGGATTTGGCCATTTTTCACCATTTCTTCTCCTCCATTGGCGATTTTGAGAGCTTTCAAGAGGGTATTCGGCCTAGCTACTAAGAGGTAAGTATACACCAAAACTTAGGTAGATTAATATCTAATTAGTGGAAATCAAAGGGGTTAGAGTGAAAACCTAGGGTTGATGAACTTTAGGGAATTTCACCACTTTTCTACCCTGAAATCATATAAAAATTATATATTAATGACCCTTAGGCTATTGGTGAGTGTTATATTCGAAAATCTCCGGAATCCGAGCATGTGGGCCGCGAGGTGTATTTTGGGATTTCTTCAAGAATGGTGAATTTACTAAATAAGTAGGAGAATTTCCATACTTTGATCATGCATTGACGTATTTATATATTATTTGACTAGTTTCGATTCCTCGGGTGTAAAGTTTGGGGTTTCGGGCGCGTTCTTGGCCGGGAAGTTGATCCTACGCGAGGTGAGTCTCCTTTCCAACCTTGTAAGAGGGAATTGTCCCCATAGGTAAATGTAAATGATTGAATTGTCCCTATTTGCGGGGGTTACGTACGCGCAAGGTGACGAGAGTCCGTGCGTAGCTACTACATTTTTGTGTCTGGTAGAAATTAGGACTTCACAAGCATGCCTCTATGTGCCTTTCCTGCATCTTTACTTGTGTTCCTGGTTGCACATTATCCTTGAAATTGACATGAGAATTTCGGAAGCTATGTGCAAGTTAAGTGCCTAAATCCTTGAACTTAAAAATAATCCATGATAAATTCCTGAATTTCCTGATAATTTTGTGTATGTCTACGAGCACTCGTGTCGCATGTATAATTCGTGAGCTGGGTAGCCTTATATTTATGTCAACCGCATCGCATGATCGATTCGCGAGTGGGCTAATAGATTCATCTATGGTTCGTGTCGCTCGACCCTCGGCAGTGCACATTTAAATTTCTGCGTCGCTTCGGCCGTACGCCTCGGCATATTATTTTCTATGTGCGTGTTTGATAGTCTTATTATTATTCCTACCAATTCAATTGTTCTGTGGGAAAGAAACTTGTGATTTTTATTAAATATTGTTACTTGGCCCTTGCAGGTAGATCGTTATCTTTATGTACTGATGCTCCATGTCTACTTGTTTTCCACAAATGTTACTCCAGTCTAGATTCATTAAATCATATTATTAGTAACGGCCCTACTGAGTAACACGTCTACCTCTCGTCACTACTTCTTCCTGTTTAGACGGGACTGGGTACATATTTGTTTATATGTACTCATGCTACACTTCTGTACTTGTTTGTATAGGTTCTAAGGTTGTTGCCCGTGGTCACCATCCAGGTGTTCGTCGTTGAGAGTACTATCTGGACCCGACTACACGGTGAGCTGCTTTTCCTGGCGTTCCTCAGTAGCACTGTGGAGTTTCTATTGTTTTTGGGATATTTCTGTCTACCCCTCTCAGACAGTTGTACATTCATTTTGATTATTTTGTATATTCCACTAGTCGCCTATGGACTTGTGACACTAGGTCCTGGCACACGTAGTTGATTCACTAGTATTATGCTACTCTAGTTTATGCTGGCAGACATTTTTTTTTGTTACTTTAAATTACATTGCCTCACTTCCTCACTTTCATTTAAAGGAAATGCTTAAATTAAAACGGGGTAAGTATTTAAACATCTCGTTTGTTTAAGTAATTTCGTTAGTAACTAGTGGTTGCTTGCCTGACTCCGGTGTTGGGCGCCATCACGACCTGAGTAGGAATTGGGTCGTGACAACATGGTATCTGAGCCCTAGGTTCACGTAGGTTTCACAAGTCACAGACAACCTAGTAGAGTCTTGCGGATCGATACGAAGACGTCTGTATTTATCTTCGGGAGGCTATAGGGTGTTAGGAAAATCTCTCTTTATTCTTATTCTATCGTGCAATCGATGGTCTTACTAAAAATCTCATTCTTCTACTCTCTCACAGATGGTGAGGACTCGTGCGGCTGATATTCCAGGCCCGGTAGATGCCGCTACCCTCGTCGTCCCAAGCTGTGGCAGAGGCCAGGGGAGGGCACCGACCCGAGGTAGGGGACGAGGGCGTCCCAGAGTTACTCCATTAGAACCTCTAGAGGACCATATCACTAAGGAGCGGGGTGAGGTGCCCCCAGCAGATCCAACTCTGATGGATTTCGCGACAACACATGGCTTCCAGGAGGTCATGGGCCATATGATGCGGTTCATTGATACTATGACTCAGGTTGGTTTATTTCCAACAGATCCTGCTACATCTCAGGCGGGAGGGGAAGTTCAGACCCCTACAACCCAGGCCGCAGGTCATGCAACCGCAGTATATAAGACTTCGGGTACTCTGCCCGCGGGTGGAGCACAACCAGTAGTAGCACCTGAGCTTAGACCAGTTGTGGACGGCGATCCACAGAAGTTACTTGATAAATGGACTCAATTGAACCCTCCTGTCTTTGGAGGTGAGAGGACCGAGGATGCCCAGGACTTTATTGATAGGTGCAGGGACAGACTGCACAACATGAGGATTTTAGAGTCCCACAGAGTTGATTTCACTACTTTTCAGCTATAGGGCAGGGCCCGCAAATGGTGGCAGTCATTCATCCTGGGTAGGCCAGCAGGTTCCCTTCCTCTCTCATGTGAGAAATTCACTCAGCTGTTCCTGGACAAGTATATTCCACCCTCTAAGAGGGAAAAGCTGCGGTATCAGTTTGAGCAGCTGGAGCAGGGGAAGATGACAGTGACGGATTACGAGGCCAGGTTTTCAGAGTTGTCCTGTCATACCCTCATGATTCTTCATACGGATGTTGAGAGAGTGCGGAGATTTGTAGCAGGGCTGCACTCAGGTATTAGGGCCAACATGGCCCGAGAGGTGGAGATGGGTACTCCTTATCAGCTTATTGTCGAGATAGCTCGTCGGATCGAGGGTTATCGATCGAGGGGCAGAGAGCAGGGTTAGCAGGATAAGAGGGCTAGATTTTCGGGAGATTTCAGAGGCGCCCCAGGCAGGGGCAGGGGTCAGTTCAGCAGAGGTCAGCCTAGCAGGCCTCCATACTCAGCTCCTCCACCACCTCCTCGTGGTGTTCCAGTGAGGCCTTACTTCAGTGCCATGCCGGAGAGTTATTACCGCCCACCAGCCATTCATGGTTCCTCCGGCAGGTATTCAGGTCATCAGGGTTCTCCCAGTCCTTACTTCAGTGCGATGCCAGAGGTTTCTCACTATCCCCCAGCTATTCAGGGTTCTTCTTCTTCAGGGCAGCAGGCCATGCCTCCAGTGAGATGCTATGAATGTGGGGATTCAGGCCATATGAGGAGGACTTATCCTAGACTTCGGGGCAAGGATGTTCAACAGAGTTATCAGCCTACATACTCAGCACCGGCGCTCCGTCCACCTAGAGGTGGAGGACAGGCTGGTAGAAGTCGTCCCAGAGGTGGAGGCCAGTCAGGGGGAGATCAGCTAGCTCCTATTTAGTTCAGCGGAGGTCTGTCTTCAGGTACTCCAGCCAGATTCTATTCTATCCCGGCCCGAGCAGATGCGGTGGCCTCAGACACTATGATCACAGGTCCTATTTCAGTATGTGGTAGGGAGACATCAGTTCTATTTGATCCAGGATCTACTTATTCATATGTGTCAGCCTTATTTGCTTGTTTTCTGGATGTTCCTCGCGAGTCCTTGGATTCTCCTATATATGTGTCCACTCCTGTGGACGATTTTGTGGTGGTAGACCGGGTCTATCCGTCTTGTGTGATCATCTTTTGTGGATTCGCGACTAGAGCGGACCTTCTGTTGCTCGACATGGTTGATTTTGAGATCATCCTGGGCATGGATTGGCTGTCTCCTCATCATGCCATCTTGGATTTCCATGCCAAGACGGTTACTTTGGCCATGCCCGAGTTGCCTAGGCTGGAATGGAGAGGTTCCTCAGTTAGTGCAGCCAGTAGAGTTATTTCCTTCCTGAAGGCTCGACATATGGTCGAGAAGGGTTGTTTGGCGTATATGGCTTATGTGCGGGACATCACCGTCGAGTTTCCAACGATTGATTCAGTGCCTATTGTTCGACAGTTTGCGTATGTCTTTCCTTCAGACCTTCCGGGCATGCCTCCGGATCGAGATATCGATTTTTGTATTGATGTAGTACAGGCACTCAGCCTATTTCTATTCCCCCGTACCGTATGGCTACGAAGAAGTTGAAGGAGTCGAAGGAACAACTTGAGGAGTTGTTGGCTAAGGGGTTTATCAGGCCGAGTGTGTCGCCGTGGGGCGCTCCAGTTCTATTTGTAAAAAGGAAAGATGGGTCCATGCGGATGTGTATCGATTACCGCCAGTTGAACAAGGTAACTATTAAGAACAAGTATCCATTACCGCGCATCGATGATTTGTTTGACCAGCTGCTGGGTGCCAGGGTGTTTTCTAAAATTGACTTGAGATCGGGGTATCATCAGCTGAAGATTCGCGCTTCGGATGTTCCGATGACAGCTTTTCGTACGAGATATGGCCATTATGAGTTCTTGGTAATGTCTTTTGGCTTGACTAATGCCCCGGCATCATTTATGGATTTGATGAATAGGGTGTTCAGTCCGTATATTGATTCCTTTGTCATTGTCTTCATTGATGACATTTTGATTTACTCACGTAGCTTGGAAGAGAACGAGCAGCATTTGAGAGTTGTGCTCCAGACCTTACAAGGGCAGAAGCTATATGCTAAGTTCTCCAAGTGTGAGTTTTGGTTGGACTTCGTGGCATTATTGGGGCATGTGGTATCTCGAGAGGGTATCAAGGTTGATCCTAAGAAGATTGAGGCAGTTCAGAGTTGGCCACGTCCTACTTCAGTGACAGAGATCAGGAGTTTCTTGGGTCTAGCAGGGTACTACTGGCGATTTGTGGAGGGCTTTTCATCCATTGCATCCCCATTGACTAGATTGACTCAGAAGAATGCTCCATTTAATGGTTTGACGAGTGTGAAGAGAGCTTTCAGAAGCTCAAGACTATATTGACTTCGGCACCAGTACTGGTATTGCCTTCCGGTTCGGGGATGTATACGGTGTATTACGACGCTTCACGCGTTGGCTTGGGGTGTGTACTGATGCAGGAAGGGATAGTTATTGCTTATGCTTCGCGCCAGTTGAAGGTTCATGAGAAGAATTACCTTGTGCACGATTTGGAGTTGGCGGCGATTGTTCATGCTCTTAAGATTTGGAGGCATTACTTATATGGGGTGTCTTGTGAGGGTTATACAGACCACCGCAGCCTGCAACACTTGTTCAAGCAGAGGGATCTTAATTTGAGGCAGCGCAGGTGGCTTGAGTTACTAAAGGATTATGACATCACCATTCTCTATCATCCGGGCAAGGCGAATGTAGTAGCAGATGCTTTGAGTAGCAAGGCGGAGAGTATGGGTAGCTTGGCTTATATTGCAGCAGAGGAGAGACCTCTAGCCTTGGACATTCAGTCCTTGGCCAATCGCTTGGTGAGATTAGATCTTTCAGAGCCTCGTCGAGTTCTAGCTCATGTGGTTGCTCAGTCTTCATTATTGGGGGAGATCAAGGCTCGGCACTATGATGATCCGTGTTTGGAAGAGCTGCGGGAGACAGTGGTTCAGGTTGGTGCCCTAGGAGGTTACTATTGGCGAGGATGGTGTTCTGAGACTTCAGGATCGTTTGTGTGGTCCAAATGTTGATGGCCTGAGGCAGAGGATTCTTGAGAAGGCACACAGTTCGCGGTATTCTGTTCATCCTGGTGCTACGAAGATGTATCATGATTTGAAGCAGCATTTCTGGTGGAGACGGATGAAGAGGGACATTGTGGAGTATGTGGCTAGGTGTCTTAATTGCTAGCAGGTTAAATATGAGCACCAGAGGCCAGGGGGCCTACTTCAGCAGATGCCCATTCCTGAGTGGAAGTGGGAGCGCATTACTATGGACTTCGTGGTTGGGTTGCCTCGGTCATTGTGGAAGGTTGACGCGGTTTGGGTTATTGTGGACAGATTGACCAAATCAGCGCACTTCATCCTTGTGGCTACTAATTATACTTCTGAGAGGTTAGCTCAGATCTACATTCGAGAGATAGTCTGGTTGCATGGTGTACCAGTGTCCATCATATCAGATCGAGGTCCTCAATTCACCTCGCTCTTCTTGAGAGCATTGCACAGAGAGATGGGTACTTAGATAGATCTCAGCACAACATTTCATCCACAGACTGATGGTCAGTCAGAGCGTACCGTTCAGATATTGAAGGGCATGCTCAGAGCATGTGTGCTGGACTTCGGAGGCCAGTGGGACCAGTTCTTGCTTTTGGCCGAGTTTTCCAACAATAATCGTGACCAGTCCAGCATCAAGATGGCTCCATTTGAGGCTTTATATGGTCGGCGACGTCGTTCCCCTATCGGGTGGTTTGAGCCTGGTGAGGCTAAGTTATATGGTATAGACCTGGTGAGAGATGCTTTAGAGAATGTTAAGTTAATTCAGGAGAGGCTCCGCACAATACAGTCCAGACAGAAGAGCTACGCAGATCAGAGGGCACGTGATGTGTCATTCATGGAATGAGATAAGGTTTTGCTGAAGGTTTTGCCGATGAAGGGTATTATGAGATTCGGGAAGAAGGGCAAGCTGAGCCCGAGGTTCATAGGTCCTTTCGAGGTATTGAGGCGAGTTGTAGAGGTTGCTTATGAGCTTGCCTTACCTCCCAGCTTATCAGGAGTCCATCCGGTATTCCATGTATCCATGCTCCGGAGGTACCACGCCGACTTCTCTCACGTTATTGATTTCAGTACTATACAGTTGGATGAGAGGTTGGGCTACGACGAGGAGCCAGTTGCTATTATTGATAGACAGGACCGCCAGTTGAGATCTAAGAGAATTTCTGTTGTAAAGGTCCAGTGGCGGGGCCATCCGGTCGAGGAGGCGACTTGGGAGTTCGAGGAGGACATGCGAAGTAGATATCCACACTTATTCAGCAATTCAGGTATGATTCTAGACCCGTTCGAGGACGAACGTTTGTTTAAGAGGTGGAGAATGTAACGACCCGACCGGTCGTTTTGCGTATTCGGACCCCGATTCCCCAAATAATACTCCCCGTAGCGGCTTATCGTGATTTGTGAGTTGCGGGGATGGGTGGTTCGGGATTTGGAAGTATTTAGAATAGTATATGAACACTTGGTTCCTTAAGGTTGGCTTTAAGGCAGAGTTTGACTTCGGTCAATATTTTTTAGTAAACGACCTCGAAATCGAGTTTCGACAATTTCAGTAGCTTCGTATGATGATTTCGGACGTGTACGTATGTCCTAAATAGGTTTTGGGCGACCCGAGAGTGTTTCAGCGCCAAATAGCGAAACAAAGTTTCCTTAAGTTTTAAATTTGGTTTGGAATGTGATTTTGTTGTTATCAAGGTCCGAAAGGAATTTCGAGATCGGGAATAGTTCCGTTATTCATTCATGACTTGATTGCAAATTTTGGTGTCCTTCCGAGCGGTATAGGTCGGTTCGGCGCTTTGAAACCGAATTCAAGAACTTAGAAATTCTTAAGTTTGATTCTAGGGGTTTTGAGGGGTGATTTTGAGATTTAGCATTGTTTTGGGTGTTCCGAAGGCCCGAGCGAGTCCGTATTATGAATTAGGACTTGTTGGTATAATTGCACGGGGGCTCGGGTTGGGCCCAGTTGTGTCCCGGACATCAAACGGAGCCAAAAACCAGCAGCTTTAGCTGATGGTGCACCAGATCTGGTGCGACCGCAGGTGCGGTTTCCCAGGTCTGGAGTAACTTTAGCCTAGTTCTTACAATATTTCTTAGATTTCTTTCTTGTAATTTACATTTATGAGTTCAATTTCATCATCTATCATAGTTTCTTCTTCAGTTATGAGTAGCTAGACCCTTAAGCTAGGGTTGTGACCCAACCCTAGTGTGGGTAACTAATGGGTCTTTCATTTTAGGATGAATTTGTGATTAGGTGTTTGATTTTTAGTCTAATTTATGCATAATTCTCAGATTTAGTGGTTGCAAACACTATTTCATGCCTTCATGACTAGGGTTACTCTTGAGAGAGATGACCCAAGTCTAGGTAATTAGGCTAACAAGATACTGGGGTGAGCTCAATAGATTGATAGCCCTAGTAAAAGGACTTTAGCCGTTTCATTTGATTTGCTTGAACACCCAATTGTGCTTGAGAAAGCCGATTCGGGCAAAGTCACCCAAATTACCGAGAGGTATTGGGTGAGCAATTTAGTATGAGGTTATGTCTTTCACCCCTAATTCACAAGGTTGTCCTCGATTTTAGACCCCATTAGTCACTCGTCTAGGAGTAAGTTGCAATCCTAATGATTTTTTTTAATTGAGAAAAATCCACAAAACAAAATCATAGTATCTAGATAATAGTCTCTTTTAGTCTAAACTTTAGTATAATTACAAAACCCTATATGATGAGAAGTGCAATTAAGAACATGAAACATCAATAGGTCAATTATACACTCAACTTCCATTTACATATCTCCCTGTGGAAATCGATCCCGACCCGTTCGGGTAAAAGCTGCTTCGACCCCTTACTTGTTACTTATTAGTGGTATAGGTGGGAGCCGATCACTTATCACCATGGATTTCGTTGTTGGACTCCCACGGACTTAGAGGAAGTTCGATGTAGTATGGGTTATTATGGATAGGCTGACCAAGTCAGCGCATTTCATTCCTGTGGCAGTTTCCTATTCTTCGGAGAGATTGGCTGAGATCTATATCCGGGAGATTGATCGTCTTCATGGTGTGCCCGTTTCTATTATTTCTGACCGAGGTACGCAGTTTACCTAACTTTTCAGGATGGAAGTTCAGCGTGAGTTGGGTTTGAGCACATCATTTCATCCTCGGACGGACGGACAGTCCGAGCATACTATTCAGATTTTGGAGGATATGTTGCGTGCCTGTGTCATTGACTTTGGAGGTTTTTGGGATCTGTTCTTGCCATTAGCTGAGTTTGCCTACAAAAATAGCTATCAGCCGAGCATTCAGATGTCTCCCTATGAGGCATTATATTGGTAGGCGGTGTTGGTCACTTGTTGGATGGTTTGAGCTGGGAGAGTGTGACGACCCGATCGGTCGTTTTGGGAATTTAAGCTCCGTTCAGTTGTGTAAAGTCATAAACAGCTTCACATTGTGTATATCGACATGCGTGCGTGGTTAGATTCAGTTATTGGGTAAATTGGAGTCAAATTGGAAGAACAATTTCAGTTTTGGAAGCTTAAGTGATGAGAGTTGACCGGAGATTTGACTTTTGTGCAAACGGCCTCAAAATGAGTTTTGGTTAATGTCAACAGCTTCGTATGATGATTTGGACTTAGGCACATATCTGAAATTGGTTTTGGATGCCCGTAGAGTGATTTGAGGTATTTTGACGAAAGTTAGAATTTCGGCAATTTTGGCCGATATGTGTGTTTTCGGATGGGTGTCGGGTCCATTTTCCTTATTTTTGGAACAACTGAAATTTCCTTCTGGTTTCCTTCTATGTGATCGCATAGGATTAGTCGCAATCGCATAGAGTCTTTTTGTGCAGCCCAGACTTCCTTCAGTGCGATCGCATACCTCCACAGACCATACACTCCGCGATCGCATCCCTCTGTTCGTGATCGCACATCTTGAAGACTTCACTATACGCGATCGCATGCTCATGTTCGCGATCGCAGAAGTATATTTTCCTCTTCTTCGCGATCGCATATTCACAATCGCGATTGCACAATGTTAATTTAGTAGTGACCATAGACCTCTTATATGCGATCGCATCAACTCATTCGCGATCGCATAGTACCTTTTTTCCAGCAGCAACTTTCCTCTCCGCGATCGCATCCTAGCGTCCGCGATCGCAGTGCTTTACTACCTGGGTAGAACAGTTTTAAACTCAAAATCGGGGTTTCACCATTTTTAACATATTTGGACTTATAGAACTCGATTTTGAGATATTCTTTGAGGGGTTTTGACACAAATCAAATAGGTATGTGTTCTTCCACTATAATTAATTATATTTCATGAATTAGTTCTTGTTTTAATCATTTAATTCGTGTTTTGGGTTGACGGAATTGTGGGTTTTGATAGAAAACTTCAAAAATGAAAATTCATGATTTGAAAGAACAAATAACATCGGAATTTGATAAATTTAGTATGGGTGAACTCATATCGGAATGGGTAATCGGAATTTTTAAAATTTATCGATTTCCGAGGTGCGGGCCCGAGGGGTCGACTTTTGGGTCAATTTTTATAAATTAATAAAGATTGAAACTTTATTATTTGGAATCATTCCTTATACGTTTTATATGTATTTTGAAGTTGTTTTAGTTGATTTTGAGCCGTTCGGGGGCCTTTCCGCCCGAGAAGTCTACTTTGAGTATCCGATCGTCGTCTTTGAGGTAAGTATCTTGCCTAACCTTGTGTGGGGTAACTCCCCCTTAGGATTGAGTCTTCTTTGTTGACCGTAGTCCTTGTATGCGAGGTGACGAGTGTGTACTCGGACTTATTTGCTAATATATTGACCTTTTAGGATTCGTAGGTCCTTATGTTACCTGTGTATGAGTTGTAATTGTTATAATTGAATCCTTGGTTGTTTACTTCATCCTTTCCTGCTTAAATTAGAATTACTTGCTTTTGGATTCCTTCGTTGGCTATTTGATCTTAATTGACTTAACTGAATATTTTACTGCTCTCACTTTCATGCTATATTTGCTTTCTAAAACTGCTCAATTGACTATATTAGTGTTATCTAGCTTTATAGTTGTTTAGTCGTAGTTAGAACAGCCGTTCGTTAGAGTCAAGCATGCCCGTGATTCTTACATTGTGATTTATATGTTTGAGCTGAGTTTTATTCCGTAAAGTTAATTGCTTAGACGAGATGGGTTATAGTTGTTTTTCCCTTGCCGGGATGGTATTGTTTTTCATTGTAGACTCCCTTGCCGGGATGGTGTGTTTTCTATTATTGCTTTGCTGTTATGGTATTGTTTGCATTGTTGATTCCCTTGCTGGGACATTGTGATTTATGGTTCCTATAGTTGATGTGTTTTGCCGAGTGTTTATTTATTTATTTATGCATTAGGGGACATTCTGTGCCGATTGTTTATATATTTATTTATGCACGAGGGGACATTCTGTGCCGAGTGTTTATTATTTATGCACGAGGAGACATTCAGTTCCAAGTGTTTATTATTTATGCATGAGGGGACATTCTGTGCCGAGCATTTATTATTTATGCACGAGGGGACATTCCGTGCCGAGTGTTTATTATTTATGCACGAGGGGACATTCCGTGCCGAGTGTTTATTATTTATACACGAGAGGACATTCCGTGCTGAGTGTTCATTTATTTATGCACGAGAGGACATTACGTGCTGAGTGATTGTGAGGTTATGCACGAGGGGACATTCTGTGTCGAGTGATCATTTATTTATTTATGCACGAGGGGACATTCCGTGCCTAGTGATTGTGAGGGTATGCACGAGGGGACATGCCGTGTACTTTTATTTGCATTATATTTTCCGTGTTCTTGTTTGATATTTACTACATTTGTTTAAGAGTTAATATTTCGTTGTTTAAATATGGATATTCGCACTGATCTCTTACTATATTTATTGACAAGACAAGTTTTGAGTACGGACTGAGTTCCGAAAGATTTACCTTTGGGAGATCATGATTACGAGATCTTACTGGAGAAGTATTATTGAAAAGTAATGGTTTTCGAAATGATTATATCTGAAGTCTTTTACATCGAAAATATATTTGAAAAGCGCTAGTCTTGCATAAAATGATACTTGGAAGTCTTTATTTGAAAAGTATCTTTGGAAACTTCATGAATCGAAAGAAAAACTATGTTTTAGGTAATCCTCACTAGTACATATACTTATATATATTTTGGAGAAAGTATGTTTTCAAAGGAAATTCTTCTACATTAAAATGATTCTATTTGCAAAGCTTTTCATATGATCTGTTGTTTAAGGGTTTCCACCATTTTATGGAATTTAATGGCTAAGGCTCGATGTGAATAAATGGATACAGAGTGAGTTGTGGGGTTCTCTATTGCATTTGTGGTTCCTTCTGGGTTGGCTTGTTTTGCTATCCTTCTTCCTGTGTATTTTATGTTGTTTCGTGGTTATTTTTCTGTAATTTTCTTCTGTATTATATTGTCATTGTTGTAAATTATCTCGCGATATTCTTAGATATATGTGTTGTTCGGTTTCTTCTACATTTATGCTAGTTACTTCTTGTAGACCAGTGGGGTCTTGACTAGTTCTCGTCACTACTCCGTCGAGGTTAGTCTTGATACTTACTGGGCACCGCTATGGTGTGCTCATACTACTCTTCTGTGCATTTTTGTGTGCAAAGATCCAGGTTTTGATTGTTAGTATCTGCGGGGATGATTGCTGAGGAGACTCAACGTAACCTGTTGCTGCGTTCGCAGGCTTCTGAGTCACCTTCCTTGTATTATTATTCATACACTGTCATATTTATTTCCAAAACGATTGTATTTAGAAGTCGTAGGAGATTCGTAGAGATTATGACTTGTATTAACGATTTTTGGGGAAAAGCATTGTAAATCCGGTCAAGGTTTTTATATCTAGACGGTTTGTACTCCTTTACTTACTGTTGTTATTATTAACTTTTAGGCTTACCTAGTCTCAAGGACTAGGTTCTATCACGATACCCAACGGAGGAAAATTTTGGGTCGTGACAGAGAGGCTCGGTTGTTGGGTACAGACTTAGTGTAGGATTCCTTGGATAAGGTTAAGATTATTTAGGATAGACTTCGTACACCTCAATCCAGGCAGAAGAGTTATGCCGACCGCAGAGATCGTGATGTGGCATTCATGGTTGGGGAGCGGGTGTTGCTTCGGGTGTCTCCCATGAAGGGCGTGATGAGATTTGGGAAGAAGGGAAAGTTAAGCCCTAGGTACATCAGTCCTTTTGAGATCCTTGACAAAGTGGGAGAGGTGGCTTACAGACTTGCGTTGCCACCGAGTTTATCCGTTGTGCATTGAGTGTTTCATGTCTCTATGCTTCGGAAGTATCACTGCGATCCATCCCATGTGTTAGACTTCAATAGTGTCCAGTTTGACAAGGACTTGACCTATGAGGAGGAGCCGGTAGCTATTCTAGACTTGTAGGTTCGTCAGTTGAGATCGAAGAGTTATCCTTAACTTAGCAATACTGCTATTAGGTTAACAACCGTGTCTTAATAAAACTGGCATTCCTATATGCATTTAGATATCATGTTCTAGGAATTCTGTTTGCATTCGTTTGAATACGCCTAGCTCGATTAAAATAAGTAACCTGAAAAGGTATAAAAATAGCCTCCACATATAGATTTCATGTTTCTGAACATAAACTGGTAGAAATCACCCTTTTAGGTCAGTTTCACTTAGAACAACATGTTTGTAGGTTAAAACCACTTCTAACTCATTTAACAATTCTTGTAAATGTGATTGCATACAGTCCCACGCCTAGGAAAGCCTTAGGTAATTAATCTCTATGTAAAAACTGGAAACTGAGTTCTGATTGTTTACTGCTTAAAGATTTGCAGGTTTAAAATCAGTAGGCAAACTGATTAGGGCCCCGCGATTGAGTTTGTGAAATAGTGTTGCATATTCTTTTCTATGTTAATTACCTGAATTTGTGTTTTGAGACGTGCTGTTTATTTGCTACATACATGTGGAGGTAAACATGAGCATCGTAACTGCGTTTTTTCCCTATCTGTTGGTCCTACTTGTTATTTGTTTGTCGCCAAGATTTTTCCCTTTTAAATACCTTAGGGGTTGTCTAGAATTCCCCAGATTTAGAGGTCCTAAAATCCTCTAGGCCACAAGGAAGGGACGGGTAACAACACTCTTAGAGTTCGTTAAATAAAACTCGCTTAATATCCGCTAAGGGTGGGATAATGGGTAGAAAAAGGATATGATGACCTGTGCGCTAATGCAACGTGTAGCCCCTCATTGGGGAGTGATTACCGGGAATTGCATGGATATGATCCTATAGGATAAACAACCTAGGACCCCCTTTTATCCTCATTTACATGTGTTCTTAGACTGCTAATCTGTTAAAACCGTATTCATTTACATATGTGTGCTTAAACTATTTATTTTCTACTTGAATAATTCACAAAGTAAGTTCGATCGGTACCCACCGTTGTGGACTTGAGTGGTGCCTAACACCTTCCCCTTGAAGTAACTTCAAGCCCTTACCCAATCTCCGGTAATATAATTAGTGTTACAAATGACCCGTAGTAGGTGCCCTAACACACCTTAATTCGTTAGGTGGCAACTCTTCAAATTCCTTATATCCCTTTTCCCAAAAGGAAAAAAGTTGTCCCAATTATGTCAAAAACACTGACTAACCCGAAAATGAGGAGAAAACAAATGGGGCGCGACACCATGGCGACTCTGCTGGGAAAATAGGCTTGTACCATAACAAACCGCTTTGTGAATTTGTATAAACGTGTCTTACTTTGTTAATACTTGCACCCTTTCCCTTTCCCCTTTATGTGCAATTAATTGTTCATTTTTCCAAGTATTTATTCTCTTAAAACGAAACTGACATGTTTCTTTGTTTTCTTCTGTAACCACTTTTCAATTATAACTGCTATATTTATCGCTTTCATAATGTGCAAATACATGAAAATATGCTGTTTATTTCCTATTTATTACTGCATAATCATGCTCAACATCATACTCCACTCGTGCCTATACAAATCCTATAGCAATGCTTGATGAGTGGTTGTGCTCTTCCTATTTATATCACCCCCTAAATTCAGAAAGGCTTATTTACGGTAAAACTAGTCGATCAGCGGTGCAGTCGATGGTTCCGTGCCTTCCCCCTTGAGTTGTCTGCTCGAGGGTATCGGTCTAGACCCCCAAAGAAACCTTACTCTTGTTATATTGTGCATGAATCATGGTCAAACCTAGCCGGGTTAATGTGTCGTATGCACAATAACCCTTTAAGACAAGCCCTATCAAAAAGTCCACCGGGGTTTTCATAATCCCAACGGACGCAATCACGTTCTGTGCATTAATTTGGAGAACTAAATGCTTGTATGCTAATCATAAGTGTAAAAATAGTCGAGTCTGGTGGAGAAAGGGCCTAACCATTTTTGTCTTGCAGAAAATGAGGCACGAAGTCCCCAGATTCGGTATGGTCAGTAATATTCCACCAATGCTCTTAGATTGGTGGGAAGACCTTTCATCTAGTGATAAGAAACACGTGAAGAAACATCTGGCCAATTTACCTTCTCTTCAAAACATCCAACCGAACAATAAGCTGATTGAGGATGCTACTTTGTTTTGGGATAGCGAAAAAGCTATATTCCGCTTTGGGAATATCGAAATGACGTCGTTCTTAGAAGAAGTAGGAGGACTAGCCGGACTGGTTTGGGAAAGCACTAGGTTGTTTGTGCCTAAAAACCGCACGGGTAAAGGGTTCCTAAAAGTTATGGGGTTGAAGAAGAATGTTGAACTGGAGTGTCTCAAAAGAATCCTACATACCTTTCAAGTACTTGTATGAAAGATACGGTCACAGCAAATCATACCGTACCTACCATGAAGAGTTCGCTATCACCTTTCTAGGTCACATTCACCGCAGGGTGTTTGAATTTATTGTATGCTTTTTGGGTTTGATAGTGTTCCCGACAAAGAGGGAAATGATTCATACCATGCTAGCCAGGGTAACCAGGGCCTTGATGGAAGGGATCGATGGACAAACCTTCAACAATCTCCCTATGATCTTAGCTGACATTTACCGAGGCTTGGAGCGTTGTCAAATAGGGGTTAAACATTTCGAGGGTTGTAACTTATTGCTGCAGTTGTGGCTTTTAGAACATCTTCAAAAGGGCCAATATCACCAAGAACTTCCACGAAGGGCTTGGAATGACCATATTTCTTTCCATCGCCCCAAGCGGATGACCTATATTCCAGACAGATTTGCTCAGCCAGAAACTGCCAAAGAGTGGGTGGAATTCTTTGATAATCTGACTGAGGAACATGTGCAATGGATGTTCGAATGGTTCCTGACGGACGAGTTTATCGTCAGGTCCAGGGATGTACCACACTTAGTGTTGATCGGGTTGAGAGGTATATATCCTTATGTTCCTCTCTGAGTCATAAGGCAGGCGGGCAGGAAGCAGGTTGTGCCGCCAAGATGGGTCACGTCAAAGCGGATTTCCAAGACGATGACGTCCCCTACAAGTGCCAAGCTCAACACATGTTACACTGCAACATTATCATATAGAAAAATACTATTGAACAAGACAGGTACCATGCTGGATGTGCACCTCTTTATCCATCATGGTTGAAGGACAACTTGGACGGGATAGTGAGGTCGGGAATCAGCCGAGGCAATAGAATCATAGATGATGATGCTGAGGCTCAGGTCAAGTACAACCGGCTACGCAAAAGGATCCACAATTCCGAGAACGAGCACCGTGAAATACATGAGACCAACAAGAGGCTGATCGAGGAATGGAAGGAGATGGTTGTTCTTTCCAATAGAAAGCTCGAATATCTGGAGAGAGGTATAGTGGAGTTAGAGGAAAAGGTCATCAAAAGGATCGAGGATGTCCAGAACGCTGAAGGGAACGAAGGAGGACACCTGGCTATAGCGTACCTGCTGCTGGGATTACGAGAGCTGGGAAATTTGTTCGATGGAATCAAAAATATCGAATCTGGGGAAGTTCTTTCTGGGACAAAATAGGCTAGATTTACTTTGCTTTCATAAATGTAATAAGGCCAACTGCCATTAGTGACTTATTTCTTATTGTTATTTTAGCATCGTTTTGGGATTCGTCTATTTTATACTAATGAAATGAGGCATTTTGGCATCTATGTTCTCCAAATCAACTTGTCGCTAGGCCTACCTCGGGCATAACGAGGCACCCAAAATTAGGACACATTTACAATTCTTCAATATGTGTTTAAAAACTTTCAAATACTTCTGTCATAATCCTCACTGACTTGGCTACCTTTCGTTTTTATTTTATTTTTCTTTTGATTATTCCCCTTCCACCCAAAGGTTGGTTCGTGCATTCTGGAATCATAAGCATACCATACAAGATCCAGGGGCCCTCCACCTTCTCCTCCTCCCAGTCCACCTAAAGAAAAAGGCAAAGGAAAGGTGGAAGATTTGAATAACATCAGAAAAGAGAACACAACACCAGCTGAACATACATAAGCTTCCGACAGTCGGGGTACTCAGGTCCAGAATGATGCTATGTAACAACTTGAACAAAGGCTATTGAAATTTCAAGGAGAACTTGAACATGTTTTGAACCTATAGAACGTGTCTTTCTCACTTAGTGTTCCGGATGTCAGCCACCCGAACACTCAAAACCCCGCATAACCTCAGAATACCCCCAACAAACAGAATCTTCCCGAAACTCACCACTATACAACTCCACCGAAACATCAAACTATCCCACCACAATACCAACAAAATACTTGCCACACTCTGAAAACCACCCTACCAATCATTCCTGAACCACAAAATTCCACCAACGATCACCTCTATGCTCAGACGCCAGGCCAGCAGAACAATCACATATACGTGGAGACTCTACCTCACTCCACTCAACCCATCTCTTACACACCGGAATCCAGTGAGAAGGATATGCTCATGGGGAACTTGGTCGAAGAACTCAAGAAATTGACTAGTCGAGTTCAAGGCGTGGAAGTAGGTAAGGGGATCGAAGGATTGAATTATGAAGATCTCTGTATACAGCCTGATGTGGAATTGCCGGAGGGTTACATACCTCCAAAGTTTGAAATGTTCGACGGTACTGGTGATCCCAGGGTCCATCTGAGGACCTTTTGTGACAAACTGGTCGGAGTTGGAAGAGAAGAAAAGATTCGAATGAAACTATTCATGAGGAGCCTTACAGGAGATGCTTTGTCCTGGTACATCAGCCAGGATCCCAAGAAGTGGTCTAATTAGGTGAGTATGGCATCATATTTCATGGACCGATTCAGGTTCAACACGTAAAATGCACCGGACGTCTTTTACATCCAAAATCTCAAAAAGAAACCCACTGAAACATTTCGCGAGTATGCCACTCGTTGGAGGTCAGAAGCGGCCAAAGTCAGGTATGCACTAGACGAAGAGCAAATGAACAACTTCTTCGTCAGGGCACAGGACCCACAATATTATGAAAGGCTTATGGTAATTGAAAATCACAAGTTCTCCGACATCCTCAAGCTTGGGGAAAGAATTGAAGAAGGTATCAAGAGCGGGATGTTAACTAATTTTGAAGCACTGCAAGCCACCAATAAAGAACTGCAGTCCGGGGGCATATCTAAGAAGAAGGATGTAGGAGTGGTAATGGTTGCATATGGGCCCAAATCTCCACTAATGTATCGTACCTCTCCACTTGCATACCAAGCACCTACACCTACATATCAACCCACATCTTCCAGATATTCTCAACCAGCCACCGCCTATCACACATACAACTCCAAGAGTCTCACTTTCAATCACCTCTAGCTCGCGAAAACTTCCCGAGACCTCGACCAAACGTTGACCGCAGGCCACCCAAACAATATATCGCCGCTGCTGAGCCCATTGACCAGCTGTATGAAAGGCTAAAAGATGTTGGTTATGTCACTCCCATCCCTGCTGTAGCCATAGAGAATCCATCTCAATGGTTCAATCCAAACAAAACTTGTGCATACCATTCCGGCATGATGGGACATACCATTGATAAATGCCGCTCGTTGAAGGATAAAATCCAGTCTTTGATATAAAATCATTTAAGAAAAGGGGGCTACTCCCAATGTCCACAATAACCCCCTCCCAGACCACATGGGTGGAGGTGTCAATGTGATCGAAATAGATGAAGAATGGGACCTAGAGGGGTCAATCGGGTTAATCAAAGAAGGTGATAATCCCAAGATGCCAGCAGTTACACTTAATCCCATTATAGTACAGATATAACCGTCAGGAGAGGCTAAGGCAACCGCCACCATGACGTTGTCCTTACTATCCATTGGAGTAGCCCATACCGCACTTGGAATAGACTTTCCAGCAAGCTGACATCATATGGGGATCAGAAGAGGAGGAAGCGTTAGCAGCCTTAAGGAACTTATTCCTGGAGGACGAGGATATGGATTGTTGTGTCATTGCTGAGGAGGAGGAGGAGGAAGGCCTTACAATCCAAACTGTGAGCAAGGGATCATTCCTCAGAAACTGGACCATCATACCTTCCAGGGCCCAACGAGTCCCGGGGTAGCAAGGCTGAACAAGCACTGTTTATTTCCTTTGTTAATGATTTCCTTTTTGCATCTCTGTTTTAAATAAAATCTCCACTTTTCCAAAACGTTTGTTTAAATTATTGAAAATTGCTTTTATGTTTCAATGAATCATTATTTATTATTATCATTTTTCTCTCGTACTTTTATCTATACAGCATTACTATTTCCCGTCTTGATGAACCAATGATTGTGACATGCAATGAGACAATGCAACAAAAGGACAGTGATTCAGAAGAAGAAGACATAATACCAGGGGAAATAGTCAGAGAAGTAGAGGACTTTGAGAATAAGCCTAAGTCCAATATGGACGAGACTGAGGTAATAAATTTGGGAGATTCAGAGACTGTTAAGGAAACTCGCATAAGCATCCACTTGTCACCGTCAAAGAAGGAAGAGTATACGCAATTCTTGGAGGAATATGAGGACATCTTTGCATGGTCATACGACAATATGACCGGACTAAGTACATCCATCGTGGCTCACAAGTTGCCCACCAATCCAATGTGCCCGCTAGTGAAGCAGAAGCTCTGGAAGTCCAAGCTTTATATGAGTCTAAAAATCAAGGAGGAAGTCACTAAGCAAATCAATGCCAAAGTCCTCAGGGTGGTTGAATACCCAACATCATGCCAGTATCGAAGAAGGATGGAAAGGTCACGATTTGTGTCGATTACCGGAATCTCAACTGAGTCAGTCCGAAGGATGATTTCCCTCTTCCAAACATACACATCCTAATTCAAAATTGTGCCAAACATGAACTCCAGTCCTTTATGGATTGTTTCGCCGGTTATCATCAGATCTGGATGGACGAAGAGGACACTGAGAAAATGGCTTTCATTACGCCATGGGGAGTATATTGTTGCAAGATGATGCTATTCGGCCTAAAAAATGCTGGGGCCACTTACATGAGGGTCATGACTACTATCTTCCATGTAATGATACATAAAGTGATCGAGGTGTATGTTGACAACGTCATCATCAAGTCCAAGAAATCCACCGACCATATAGCCTATTTGAGGAAGTTCTTCGATAGATTGCGGAAATACAATCTGAAATTAAACCCTGCAAAGTGTGCATTCGGGGTTCCTGTCGGAAAATTGCTTGGGTTCATCGTTAGTCGCCGAGGGATGGAACTGAACCCATCAAAAGTCAAAACCACCCAGGAGCTGCCACCGCCAAAGAACAAGAAGGATATAATGAGTTTTCTGGGACGACTAAATTACATCAGCCGGTTCATAGCCCGGTCCACCGTCATATGTGAACCAATCTTCAAAATGTTAAAGAAAGACGTTGCAACCAAATGGACCAAGGACTGTCAAAAGGCCTTTGACAGAATCAAGGAGTACTTATCAACACCACCAGTTTTGGTCCCGCTAGAGCCAGGTAGACCCTTATTACTCTACCTTGCTGTACTAGAGGGAGCTTTCGGTTGCGTTCTGGGACAGCATGACGAGACAGGGAGAAAGGAGCAAGCTATCTATTATCTGAGTAAGAAGTTCACTCCATATGAGGCACGATACTCTCTGCTGGAACGTACTTGTTGCGCTCTGACCTTGGTAGCTCAGAAGCTGAGACACTACTTTTGTTCCTACACAACATACCTTATATCAAGGATAGATCCCTTGAAGTATATCTTTCAGAAGCCCATGCCCACTAGCAAGCTGGCTAAGTGGCAAATCTTGTTAAGTGAGTTCAACATCGTCTATGTGACCTAGAAAGTGGTCAAGGGATAGGCATTGGCAGATCATCTTGCTGAAAATCCTGTGGGAGGAGAATACGAACCCCTAAAAACGTATTTTCCCGATGAAGAGGTACTGTTCATAGGAGAAGACATTGCTAAATCCTATGATGGATGAAGGATGTTCTTTGACGGAGCAGCAAATTTCAAAGGAGTCGGCGTTGGAGCGGTCCTAGTATCGAAAACAGGCCAACATTATCCGGTATCTGCTAAACTTAGATTTCCTTGGACAAACAACATAGCAGAGTATGAACCTTGCATACTATGGCTCAACATGGCCATCGACATGTATATTCAGGATTTGCTGGTAATTGGTGACTCAGATTTGCTTATACACCAAGTACAAGGGGAATGGGCCACCAAGAATTCCAAGATATTGCCATATCTGCACCATGTGCAAGTATTGAGAAAGATGTTCACAAAAATAGAATTTCGGCATGTTCCTAGGATTCAGAATGAGTTTGTTGATGCATTGGCCACCTTGTCATCCATGATACAGCATCCAAACAAGAACTTCATTGATCATATTCCTGTTAAAATTCATAGACAACCGGCATATTATGCCCATGTTGAAAAAGAAGTAGGTGGGAAACCTTGGTACCACGACATCAAGGAATACTTGGAAAAGGGAGAGTACCCGGAGCATGCAAATCATACCAAAACGCTTCGGAGGTTGTCCAACAATTTCTTTCACAGCGGAGGAATCTTGTATAGGAGAACTCCTGATTTGGGATTTTGAGCTGTGTTGACGCAAAGGAAGCTTCTGAACTACTTGAAGAAATGCATGCTAGGGCCTGCAGCCCGCATATGAATGGCTTTGTCTTGGCCAAAAAGATACTCAGAGCTGGTTATTTCTGGATGACCATGGAAACGGATTGCATCCAGTATGTTCGAAAATGCTACCAATGTTAGGTACACACATATATAATAAAAGTACCCCCAAACGATCTCAATGCGACAAGCTCACCTTGTCCGTTCGCCGCCTGGGGAATGGATGTCATTGGACTAATCGGGGCTACCGCCTCAAATGGACACAGGTTCATCTTGGTAGCTATTGATTATTTCACCAAATGGGTCGAAGCAGCACCTTACAAAGCTGTGACTATGAAAGTCGTGGTAGACTTTGTCCGCGACCGGATTGTTTTTGGATTCAGAGTTCCAGAATCAATCATCACTGACAATGCCTCCAATCTCAACATTGATCTAATGAAGGCCATGTGCGAGACTTTCAAAATCAAGCACAAGAATTCCACAACCTATAGACCTCGGATGAACGGAGTTGTAGAAGCCGCCAACAAGAATATCAAGAAGATACTAAGAAAGATGGTAGAAAATCACAAGCAGTGGCACGAAAAGTTGTCATTTGCCTTATTTGGATACTGAACCACATTTCGCACATCAACCGGGGCAAATCCTTACTTATTGGTTTATGGTACATAAGTTGTCATTCCCGCTGAAGTGGAGATTCATTCCTTGAGGATCATACAAGAAGCTGAGCTCAGCGACGCATAATTGATAAGGAGTCGTTATGAGAAACTAGCCCTTATAGATGGGAAAATAATGAATGCAGTGTGTCACGTACAACTTTATCATAACAGAATGTCCAGAGCTTTCAACAAAAAAGTCAAGCTGAGACAGTTCACACCGGGGCAGCTGGTGTTGAAGAAGATCTTTCCACATCAAGATGAAGCCAAAGGGAAATTCTCTCCCAACTGGCAAGGCCCTTGCATGGTTCATAGAGTACTAACAGGAGGAGCTCTTATAATTGCATAAATGGATGGAGAAGTCTGGCCAAAACCGATCAACTCAGATGTAATCAAGCGATACTATATGTAACTCTTTTAGCTTTTCTCAAATAATGTAATTGAAATAAGCTCAACCTCCACACGTACATGAGGCTAATCTCTGCCTTTATCTGCATGGGACTAAGACTTGTCCCGCATCCTACATGGGACTAAGCCCTGTCCCGCATCTTGCATGAGGTTAAGATCTACCTCCGCATCCTGCATGGGACTAATCCCTGTCCCGCATCTTGCATAAGGCTAATTTATGCCTTCACCTTGCATAAGGCTAATCTCTGCCTTCCCCTACATTAGACTAGGCTCTGTCTCTATCTGCATGAGGCTGAGCTCTGCCTCCATATATGCATAAGTCTAAACGATGCATTTCCTTCATGAGGTTAAGCTCTACCTCCACACTTGCATAAGACTAATCTCTGCCTTCATCTGCATGGGACTAAGCCTTGTATCGCATCCTGCATGGTACTAAGCTATGTCCTGTATCTTGCATGCGGTTAAGCTCTACCTCCGCATCCTGCATGAGGCAAAGCTCTGCCTCCATTTGCACGAGACTAAGATCTGTCTCCATACATGCATGAGGTTAACCTCTTCCTCCAATTTGCATTCTTTCACCGAGACTAAGCGTTGTCTCTCAAGCATTATCTACTTGCTCCTCTTTCGGGCTAAGCGCTGCCCTCAGCTCCATATAACTAATACTTGTCTTGTTAATTCTATCATCATATTATTGCATTTCATGGTCTGAATTATTGCCAACTCATCCAATGGTTTCATAGTCTACAGGCATAATCCTCATAGCCGGAAGACACCATGTCATGGCCTAAGGATCTCTCAAATTTGCATATCATTATTCAAAAGCGTCATGGTTCGGAAGAACCATCTTCATTGCCCGATAACATCATTTCATGGCTTGTGAATCTCTCATTGAACAACTCATGGCCTATGACGTCATGGTCTAACGATGTCATCCTCAATCGTCCGAAGACATCTTTATAGTCCAAAGGGAACCTGCATCATGTTTAAATTTCCGCGCATATATATGCTTGTAGTATCTCTCTATTTGCAGGTGACTCGGCAAGCAACTTCTATCCCAGTAGGAACGATCTAGCTCTAGTTCCTCCAGCTATCACAAACCTGACTTCTCCCAAAAACCATTTTTTAACCTATCCCGAGATATATCATTCGTTCTTGTAATGACTTTATCGGTATATTTCACCGATGATTACAGAACTACACACGGCCTGATTCCTGAAAAACCAGGGATATGTAGGCAGCTCAGAAGCCAGAGTGCGGCCTAAATCTCTCAAACCGCCTCGCTCGGTCAAAATTGGCCATCATATCTTCACCCGACAACTCTTTCATCCTTTCCTGGTGAAGAGGGGCAGTTGTTGATACCCAATTTTTCCCAAAATAGTTTTAAAATGCATATATGTCTTCAAAATCATGCATTAACATTAATTGGTTCCACAATTTCTACATTTTTTAAATTAATTTGCCCTAGCATTTTATTTTAATAAATAATTATAAAATTGCATCACAAATGATTTCAAAACATTTCTTGATTTAATATTACTATCTATGGTCCTATTAAGTCCAAATTATTTCATAGATAGCCAAATTGGTACCTTTGGTTATAATTTCAATAACTTTGCAATTATAACCCATTCATACATTATGCAACATTTTTCCCAGAAATTAGTCCATTGT
Source organism: Nicotiana undulata (assembly GCA_005239495.1). NCBI lineage: Eukaryota > Viridiplantae > Streptophyta > Magnoliopsida > Solanales > Solanaceae > Nicotiana > Nicotiana undulata. Next base: position 62,751 of record ML279793.1, on the reverse strand, counting down.
ATTTTAAAAATTCTAAATAATTATTTTAAAATATTTTCATGCATAAAAATCACTTTTATAATTAGTTAATTATTTTACAAATTAATTTTACTCAATTTCTTGGGTATTTAATAAATAGCCCTTTTTCAATTTTAGCCTAAAATACCATCCCAAGACCCCTTATAATTTGGCCCAAACCCTTTGAGCCCAAAACCCAACCTGCCTGACCCAACACCTTCACAAATCTTGGTCGTTGATCGTTTTTTATCAAAGGTCTAGATCCCCCCATTCCTTAATTAACCTAAACTACCCTCTCACAAACCCCTCATTTCCCTCATCTCACCCGCCGTCACTCATCTCCCCTCCTCTCAAATGCTCTCTAAACCCAACCTTAATTCCCCTCTCGCCATCACTCATCTACCGCCGACCATGGCGGTGTTTCACCACCCTCAGGCCTCTAATGGCTCTCCTATGCTATGTACTGTCATCTCTAAGGTCCTCAAGGGATAAGGGTCAGTCTACTTACGACTTTGGTTCTTCTTGCCTGTCTCAGGCCATTATGGTTTGATTTCTGGTAAGATCTTCCTATTTCGCCTTAAACCTATGGATTTCTAAGCCTATGTCTTCATATCTTTGTTATTTTTAAAAAAACCTAATTTCGTCCTTTGAACTTCTCAGATATGTACAGATCTAAGATGGTTTGAACTTATTTCACATGATTTTGTATGAAAATCTTATGATTTTCGAGTGGCTTTTCATTTTCCTAAACTAGGGTTTCCTGGAAAGTTCTTTCCTCAAAACGTTTTCTGGCTTTAACTGTTTAATCTCCAATCCTTATGTGTTTTTTGACTGATTATGTTGAGTTTACCTCAACCATAACTAGTTTATCCTAAAAACCCTAATTCTTTGACATTTTTGTTTGGATTCTGAGTTTGTCCGTGTTACTTGCTACATGATTTGGTTATGTACTTTGATTCGCATGGCTTCTCCTTTGTTTAATTTGAATATCTTGTGATTTCCACCCTAATATGTCTCTATTAGGGCTTCAGATTCGATTTTTTCTGTTTATACTTGGCTTATCTGCTTATTCATGGAATCCTATTTTATTTTCCTTAAATTAGTATTATTTTTAAGTCTTTGATTCAGTGATTTACTATACTGATACCTATGTGCTGATTTTCTTGATTATTTCCCTATTTCTACACCTTTTAATTATTTCTTGCCTTATTTTGATTAACTTAGATACTTGCCGATTCTTACTAATTGTTTCCTTAATTAAACTCTTGTTTATTTACCGCTAATTACCTAATCTGTACATAAGTCTACTTTATTTCTTTTCTTAAATATCTATCATGCTCTTTACCGTTAATTGATTACCCCTTAATTAGGGGGAGACTTTACTGATTTTATGTATGACTGATTCTTTAAATTTCCCTAATTGCTACACAATTGATTCTTTACCTTATTCTGTTTGACTCTCAACTGCTATATATACTCTCCTCTATTCTCACTTCTAGACACCAACACTAGTTCAAAAAAGAATTTTCTCACACTTAAGAACTCTCTCTCTATTCTTCTTTGTTACTTGCAATCTTCACTAACCTAGACAACTGTAAGCCAAGGCTATCTATTGCACCACATCTGCTCTATAATCTGTGTTTGCTCTCCTTAACTGGTATGTCCTTATTGAATTTCAAAACCCAAAACCCTATGTGTTTCATTGTTGTTTAGTTCATTAGTTATGAATTCCAACCCTGTTTCTTGTTTACTATCATGTTGCTCAATATGTAACTTGCATGTCTAAATTACATCGCCTAATTACTGTTTCACCTAGCATGTCTGGATTTGGTTCTGTTAAACCTGTGATTAGTATGTCTAATTCTGCCTACTGCTTTATCCAACATGTTTCCGTCTGCTTGTTGTGCATCTCAGCATGTTTGAACTAGGAATACTTGTGATGGTTGGCTCATCTGTTTACTTAGGTTCTTGCTTAATCTTCTTTGCTAAGTTGTCTAGTTACTCTGGTTTTGTGCTTAACTTTTCCAGTGTAATATGCTTCTCACATGACTATTCTGTGATCCTTGATGTATGTCCCTACAACCTATTTTATAACTAACTTCTTAATCCTATAAAACTCTTGAAAGCTTATGTGAACCCTATTGTTTATATGCTCCACTAGCCATTAATATGTTCTATATGACCCCAATATCCCATTACCCTTGTGTTGAAAATCTGTTATTAAGTGATGTTGGACATGTTTGTCTTATAGCCACTTAGGTTGTTTTGCTGATTTTCTATAAGTGTTCACATTGTTTTCAAACTACTTTACCAATAAATTAGCTCTTCCTTTTCAGAAAACCTCTTTACCTCTAGAATCATTTCAGTATTGTTTTCCTTGTCAAACTTTTCAAAATTATGTCAAGCACTCTCATTTTACTCTTAAATCCCTAGGTTCTGCGCCTCCAGTGTGTGTACTGCCTTGGTACCCTATTAAGATCTCTTTGAACTCTGGCCCACTAGGGCTGGCCATTCCACACTACACTTACTCAATCCCTATTATGAAAAGTCTAAGTGTGAGCACTGCCCGGGATCCTTGAGGTCCTTTGGGAACTCTGACACACCTGGACATGAATTTTGCTATGAAATCCTTGGCTTTTGAGACTATTGAAGGCCTGGCATTATCAGGCGTGCTTTGGGCCTACTTCAGGCTCCCTATAGTTAATTTATTTTTCATTTATGTAATTCAATGAGTCATTGGTCTGTAATAATTAATTGTAAACAGATATTGGGGTGGCTAGTGAAAAATGGGAGGGTAGTTGTATGATATTGTTGGTAACACTGGGTAGAAACATGCTATAGGCTTTATATTCTGCGAATCTGCATTAGAAGCCATGTTTTAGAATTGATGTGTTCATTTGCATACCTGCATTAGATATCATGTTCTTAGGACTCCACGTTTATTGTTTCAGAATACTTTACATTACTATTCCATGCTTTAATTTGGAACAAGTTCTTTCACTTAGCAATCCTGCTATTAGGTTAACAACCCTGTCTTAATAAAACTGTCATTCATGTATGCATTTAGATATCATGTTCTATGTAACGACCCGACCGGTCGTTTTGAGATCCTGCGCATCGTTCAGTAGTTGGGGGTCATGAACAACTTTATTTCGGGTATTGTGACTTGTGTGTATGGTCAGAGTTGAAATTCAGGAGGGTCGGAGTTAAATTGAAAGAAAAATTCTCATTTCAGAAGCCTTAAGTTGAAGAAATTGAGTAAGACTGGAATTTCGAGTAAATGACCTCAGAATCAGGATCTGAAGGTTCCAGCAGGTTTGTATGGTGATTTCGGACATGGTCGTATGTCCGGGTCGAGATTTGGGTAACCCAAGAGCGTTTCAGTGTATATTGTGGAAGTCAGCATTTTTGAAGAAATTTCCCAAGTTTGGCTTGAAGCGCATTTTGATGATATTGATGTTTTTATGGGATTCCGAGTCTGGGAATAGCTCTCTCTGGTGATTTTGTAGTTGGGAGCACGATCGGAAGTGAATTCAGATGTCCGGAGGTCATTTTGAAGTCATTTGGCTAAAGATAGAAATTTGAAGGTTTTTAAGAAGTTTGACCGAGAGTTTAACTTTTTGATATCGGGGTCGGATTCAAATTCTGAAAGTTGGAGCAAGTCTGTAATGTCGAATATGACTTGTGTGCGAAATTTGGGGTCAATCGGACGTGATTTGATAGGTTTCGGCATCGGATGTGGAAGTTGGAATTTTCAAAGTTCATAAAGTTTGAACTCTAGTGTGATTCGAGATTTCGGCATTGTATGATGTTATTTTCTGGCCTCGAGCAAGTTCGTGGGATGTTATGGGACTAAGTCGTGTGTTTGGACGGGGTCCTTGGGGCCTCGGGTGTGTTTCGGGGTGGTTTCAGACCATTTTTCTCTATTTTTGTTGTTGCTGTTTTCTGGTGCTGCTGGTGTTCTATGCGATCACAGCCTTTGTTGTGCGATCGCGGAGAAGAAAAAATGAGGGGTCCTAGTTTTGGCTTATGCGATCGCGGCCCCGTGGGTGCGATCGCGAAGAAGAAATTGGAGGGCTGCTGGATTGGCTTACGCGATCGGAGGAGGTGCAATGCGATCGCGGAGAAGGCTGGGGCTGAGCTATTCGATCGCGAGGCTTAATATGCGATTGCAGAGAAGGATTTTGGGGCAGCCGTTCATTGGCTTCCGCGATCGCGAAGGTAATTCTGCGATCGCGGAGAGGAAAGATCTGGGCAGTGTTGTTTTAAAAACGGGATTTTGGCATTTCCTTCATTCACTTCATATGTTATAGACAAATGTGGAGAGCATTTCAAGGGGGATTTCATCAAGCTACAGAGGTAAGATGTTTCTACTCAATTCTAAGATTAAAAAGAAGATTGTTACATGGATTTGAACATGAAAATTGTGGGAAATTTGGGATTTTTGGAAGAAAACCTAGAATTGTTAAAATGTGATTTTGCCACGAACTGCGCATACATTTTGGAGTAAATTGTGTAATTGAACTAGTAAAGCCTCGGGTAGAGATTATCATCAAGAAATTTCGGAATTCGAGCACGTGAGCCTGAGGGCATTTTTGTCAATTCCTTGAGCAGAGTTGGGAAATTATATAATCTGAATTTTAGCAAATATTAGAGTATATTTTCAATGAATTGCCGTTATTTGGTAGTTTTGGGACGTCGTTCATCCATTGGAGTCGTCATAGAGGCTTGGAAGCCGGGTATGGGTCTTTGGAGCGAGGTGAGTCTCCTTTCTAACCTTGTAAGAGGGAATTATCCCCATAGGTGTTCTAAATGTTGTGTGTAATTGTTCGTGGGGGCTACGTACGTACCAAGTGATGAGAGTCCGTACGTAGCGGCTATTATTGTTATGTCCGGGTAATTAGGCCCCACATCATGCCCTATGTTCTTCTCGTAATGAATTATATGTTATGAAAACTTGTTATATAAAGTTTTGTTTCTCTAAGATTTATGGAATTTAAATAACATAAAAAGTAATTGTTTTACGGAAAATAATATGAAAGGAATTATTTTACGGGAAGTAATATGAAAGAAATTGTTTATGGAAAGTATTATGAAAAGAAAAGAATATTGTGTGTGCATGTGCTTCGCACTTTACATTCTGCGAGCGGAGTGTGTTTTCCTCCACTCTTATGGGATCGGGCCGTATGCCACGGCGTACTAAAAAGTATTTATATATTTGTATATTATTGAGTCAGCACACAAGTCACAGGTATGATTCGCGACCGTGGGGAGCTTTATATCGAGTTAGCACACGAGTCGCATGTATGATTCGTGACCGTGGGGAGCTTTAAATCGAGTCAGCACACGAGTCACATATATGATTCGCGACCGTGGGGAGCTTTATATCGAGTCAGCACATGAGTCACGGGTATGATTTGCGACCGTGGGGAGCTTTAAATCGAGTCAGCACACGAGTCGTAGGTATGATTCGCGACCGTGGGGAGCTTTATATCGAGTCAGCACACGAGTCGCAGGTATGATTCGCGCTCGTGGGGAGCTTATATTAGATCAGTATAATCGAGTCATCACACGAGTCGCAGGTATGATTCGCGACCGTGGGGTGCTTATATTAGATCAGTATAATCGAGTCAGCACACGAGTCACAGGTATGATTCGCGATCGTGGGGAGCATTACGACCATTCAGTGTTTATATACTACCTTACGACTCCGGCCGGCTGTCTTATTCCTATGTACGTATAACTATTTGTTACTGTTTCATAGATATTGACTTGTCAAAAAATTGAGAAAAGAAAATGGGAATTGTTATATACTTATTTTCAGAAATTACTCGGATTTCAGTGCCTTATATTCACATTGTTGCTTATCTGCCTTCACATGCCTACCGATTCCATTATATGCTGTCATATTACTATTGTTGGACCTTAGTGAGTATCGAGTCAACCTCTCGTCACTACTTCTTCGAGATTAGACGGGATACTCACTGGGTACATATATGTTTATGAACTCATGCTTCACTTTCTGTGCATTTTGCTGCACAGGTACCCTCCTAGTACAGTGATTGATTTGGAGACTTACTCAGGCTGCATTCATCCGTAGGCGTTCCGCAGCTGGCAGAGTCTCCCTTCTATGTCTTTACATTTTCATCTCTATTGCCTCTGTCCAAATTTATTTCTCGGACAGGAGTTGTATAATTGTATAAATTCTTAGAAATTGCTCATGTACTTGTGTCACCGGGTTCTGGGGATGTGTTGGTATTTATTTTATTATATTAAGTTGATTTCCTCCGTATTTAATTTACGAGAATTTTTAATTATTTGGTTATGAAATGCAGAAAAGGGCATGATTTCGAAAACGTTAAGCATGAAGGTATTTTACTAATCTAGGGGTTGGCTTGCCTGACAGTGTGTCCGGCGCCATCACGACCCGTAGATTTTGGGTCGTGACATTCTAGGAATTCTGTTTGCATTCAGTTGGATACGCCTAGCTCGATTAAAATAAGTAACTGACCCTGAAAAGGTATAAAACAGCCTCCACATATAGATTTCATGTTTCTGAACATAAACTTGTACAAATCACCCTTTTAGGTCTATATCACGTACAACAACATGTTTGTAGGTCAAAACCACTTCTAAACCGTTTAACAATTCTTGTAGATGTGATTGCATACAGTCCCACGCCTAGGCAAGCCTTAGGTACGAATTTGTCGCCTAGATTTTTCCCTTTTAAATACCTTAGGGGTTGTCTAGAACTACCCAAATTTAGAGGTCCTAAACTTCTCCGGGGTCACAAGGAAGGGACGGGTAATAGCACGCTTAGAGTTCGTTAAATCAAATTCGCTTAATAACCGCTAAGGGGTGGGGTAATGGGTAGAAAAAAAGGATATGATGACTTGTGCGCTAATGCAATGTGTATCCCCTCATTGATGAGTGATTATCGGGAATTACATGGATATGATCCTATAGGATAAACAACCTAGGACCCCCCTTTATCCCCATTTACGTAAGTGAGCTTAGACTGCTAATCTGTTAAAACTGTATTCATTTACATATGTGTTCTTAGACTGTTTATTTGCTACTTGAATAATTCACAAAGTAACTTTGGTCGAGACCTGTCGTTGTGGACTTTGAGGGGTGCCTAACACCTTCTCCTTGAAGTAACTTCAATCCCTTACCCAGTCTCTAGTTATATAATTAGTGTTACAAATGACCCGTAGTAGGTGCCCTAACGCACCTTAATTCGTTAGGTGGTGACTCTTCAAATTCCTTATATCCCTTTTCCCAAAAGGAAGCGAGGTGTCCCAATAATTTAAAAAACCTAGACTAATCTTAAAAGGAGGAGAAAAAAAGGGGGCGCGACAAGAGGTGGAGAATGTGATGACCCAAAAAGTCATCTCTTGTTTTAAAAGTAAAAGTTGTGTTCTGAGGCCTTGTCTCACCTCATTTTGCGTGGGCAGTCCGGGCGTATATCCGGAAAATCTTTTATATGAAAACTTAGAAAAATGCTAATTTTTCCTTTAAACTTGAATTTAAGTTGACTTCGGTACACATTTTGGATAAACGGACCCGGACCCGTGATTTGACGGTCCCAGAGGGTTCGTAGGAAAATATAGGACTTGGGCGTATGCCCGGAATTGAATTCCGAGGTCCCAAGCCCGAGAAATGAATTTTTGAAAGAAATTGTTTAACTGAAATTATAAGAGTTTTTGGAAATTTGGCTATATTTGGAATTGATGGTATCGGGCTCAAATTTTTGGTTCTGGAGCTCGGTACATGTTTAATATAGTATTTGAGTGGTGTCAGTAAAATTTGGTAAGAAACGGAGGTCATATGACGTGATTCGGACCCGTAGTTGTAAAATTTGAAACTTTGAAAGTTCTTGAGATTTTCTTTGTTTTTTGTTCTAAATTCGTTGTTTAAAAGATTATTTTGGTGATTTGTCACACGAGTAAGTTCGTAGGATGTTTTTGGGGTTGTGTGCATGTTTGGTTTGGAGCCCCGAGGGCTCGGGTAAGTTTCGGATAGGTTTCGGGGTGTTAGACTTGGAAATATTTTTATTGGTGCACCAGTTCTGGTGTGCTCCCACCTGCGAGCCTAGTGCCTTAGGTGCCTGTTTTTAGTCGCAGGTGCGGCCCATCCCAGCCTTCCCTCCTTTCGCATATGCAGGCGAAATTCCTCAGAAGCAGAATTCTTTCCGCGGGTGCGGCCCCCAGGGGGCCTGTTCATTTCTGCAGAAGCGGAGGAATTTCCACATGTGCGCTTGCGCGGGTGCAACCCAAGCACTGTAGGTGCGAGGTTCGGGCAGTGAAGGTTCTTATAATAGAACTCCAGCCGTTTTCTTCCTCAAATTTTCACAATAATAGAAGACTTAGGGTGATTTTCTCAAGAGCTTTTCTTCCGAAAATCATAGGTAAGTGTCCATTAACTATTTTCTTTCAACTCTCCATTGTTTTTCATCAATGTTTATCCAAAATTCTAGGGTTTTAATAGTAGAAATTGGGGATTTGGGTAGAGTTAGGGCTTTTTTTATAATTGGAAATTAGACCTAATTTTGGGGTCGGATTTCGAAACCAATCACATAGTCGGGCTCGTGGGTGAATGGGTAATCGGGTTTTGGTCCGAACCTCGTGTTTTGACCAAGCGGGCATGTGGTCGATTTTTTACTTTTTGGGAAGAATGATCGAAAAAACTATAATTAAGCATTGGGGTTGAATTCTTTAGCATTTATTGATACTGTTAAGTTAATTATGTCTAGATACAAGTGAATTGGAGGCAAAATCTAAAGGGAAAGCGGTAATTGAGGCTTGAGTTTGGCCGTCGAATCCGAGGTAAGTGTTTGGCTTAACCTTAACTTGAGGGAATAGTTATTGTTTCATATTTGCTACGTGTTAATGTTATGTTCAACGTATAGGTATGGTGACGAGTATCTATACGTTGGTGTCAAGCATACTTGTGAGTCTAAAATTGCGATTTTTCATTAAGCACTACTTGAGTTTAACTTGATAATTATTCATTTTGGTGGTTTTTCCTTGGTATTGCTTATTGTTGAGTATTGGTTCAAGTTAAGATTTATTACGTGAGGTTAAGCAAATAAGTGAGATTGGTTATAGTTGTTTCCCTTGCTGGGATGATATTGACTCTACCGTTGGCTCCCTTGCCGGGACGTTACGGTTTTATTATTGTTTATACTGTTGATTTCCTTGTTGGATTGGTGTCATTTCATTTGTTTGGGTGAGGAAGAGTGTAAAAGCACGAAGGGTGATGTCATGCATGATATAGTGAGTGAGTGTTAAAGCACGAAGGGTGATGTCGTGCCGATATTATGAGAGTTAATGCACGAAGGGTGATGTCGTGCCATGTTATGAAATTAAAAGAACGAAGGTTGATGTCGTGCCATGATTATGAGAGAGTAAAAGCACGAAGGGTGATGTCGTGCCGTTTCTTTTGATTTAATGGTGAGAACGAGAGTAAAAACACGAAAGGTGATGTCGTGCATTGTTTCTGTGTTATTATCTTTATTGTTTTAAGTCTGATATTTACTTTGTTGCTTTATTTCGTTATTGTTATAACTTGAAATTTCCTCCCCTCATCATGTTCCCCTCATCCCGTATTAATTTTTTTAATCCCTGTTATTATTGGTGTTCCTCGTATATGATTAAATTGCACAAGTTTATGTGGTTGTTGTGTCCTAGCCTCGTCACTACTTCGCCGATGATAGGCTCGAAACTTACTCAGTACATAGGGTCGGTTGTACTGATGCTACACTCTGCACTTTTATGCAAATCCCGGTACTAGACCCTTCGGACCCTAGATCGAGGTTGCTGCCTTCAGTCCAGTGGAGACCCCCAGGTAGTCCAGCAGGCGTCCGCAGGCCTTGGCGTCCCCTCTTATCTTATTTTTGTTGTGTTCTGTTACGACCCAAATTCCTATTCAGGTCGTGATGGCGCCCAACACCGAAGTCAGGCAAGCCAACACTAGTTACTAACGAAATTACTTTAACAAATGAGATGTTCAAATACTTATTTAGTTTTAATTTAAGAAGTCCTTTAATAAAAGTGAGGAAGTGAAGCAAGTTGATTTAAAGTAACTAAAAGTCATTGGCCAGCATAGACAGAGTAGCAAAATACTAGCGACTCAACTACGTGTACCAAGACCTAGTGTCACAAGACCACATGCGGCTAGTGGAATATACAAATAGACAAAATAAATGTAACTGTCTGAAAGGGGTAGACAGAAATATCCCAAAAGTAATAGAAACTCCACAGTGCTGCTGAGGAACACCAGGAAGAGCAGCTCACCGTGTAGTCGAATCCGGTAGTACTCTCAGCGATGAACACCCGAATGGTGACCAGGTGCAACAACCTCAGAACCTGTACAATTAAGTACATAAGTGTAGCATGAGTACATATAAACAAATATGTACCCAGTGAGTATCCCGTCTAAACTCGAGGAAGTAGTGATGAGAGGTAGACGTGATACTTACTAGGGTCAATAACCAATAATATGATTACATAAAGCTAGACAAGAAAAGTAGTCATGAAAATCACTAAGGCATGAAGCTATCAATTATATAGGACTTCAATTTATTCTCATGAGTCAAATAGTAATTATCACAAAAGTCTCAAGTTCCCCTTACACGTGGGGTAATTTATTTAATAATGACAAGACTCTCAGTCAAATACATAGCACGTAATATGCCGAAGCGTACGACCGAAGCGATGCGAAAATAAATGTGCACTACCGAGGGTCGAGTGGCACGAACCATAGATGCATCCATTACCCTGCTCGCGAATCGATCATGCGACGCGGTTGACATAAATATAGGGCTACCCCGCTCGCGAATCATACATACGACACGGGTGCTCGTAGACATACACATAATTTATCAGGAAATTAAAGAATTTATCATGGATTATTCTTAAATTCAGGGATTTAAGCACTTAAACTTACACACAGCTTCCTAAATTCTCATGTCATTTTTCAAGGATAATAAGCAACTAGAAGCACATATAAGGATACAGATAAAGCACATAAGGGCATGCTTGTGAGATCCTAAATTCTACCCGACGCAACAGAGTAGTATCTACGCACGGACTCTCGTCACTTTGCGCGTACGTAGCCCCCGCAAATAAGGACAATTCAATCATTTACATTTACCTATGGGGACAATTCCCTCTTACAAGGTTGGAAAGGAGACTCACCTCGCGTAGAATCTACTTCCCGGTCAAGAACGCGCCCGAAACTTCAAACTTTACACCCGATGACTCGAAACTAGTCAAAAGATATATAAATATGTCAATGCATGCTCAAAGTATGGAAATTCTCCTACTTATTTAGTAAATTCACTATTCTTGAAGAAATCCCAAAATACACCCCCGGGCCCATATGCTCGGATTCTGAAAATTTTCGAAGATATCACTCACCCATAGCGCAAGGGTCATTAATATATAATTTTTATATGATTTCATGGTAGAAAAGTGGTGAAATTCCTTGAAGTTCATCAACCCTAGGTTTTCACTCTAACCTTTATGATTTCCACTATTTAGATGTTAATCTACCTACGTTTTGGTGTAATAATCTAACATTTAAATAGAATTTACTTACCTCTTAGTAGCTATGTTGTGGAGGGTTCTTCCCAAGATCTCAAGTCTTCAATGGAGTTGTAAAATGAAAAGAATGAAGGAAATCACGTGTTTAAGTGAAAGTGCACTGCCTGGCCTACAGGGGTTCCGCACCTGCGGTCTCGCGCCTGCGAGCTGGGGCTCGCACCTGCGGAGTTGGACGGGAATGAGTGGGCCCGCACTTGCGGAGATGGAGACCGCACCTGCGGTTTGGCTCCTGCGGAATTCCCGCACCTGCGGCTGTGCAACCGCACCTGCGGTCACACCAGATCAGGTGCACCAACTGCATTTTCAGCTGGTTCTTGGCCTCGTGTGGTGTCCGGGAGGCACCTGGGCCCACCCGAGCCCCCGTCCAATTATACCAACAAGTCCTAAATCATAATACGGACTCGCTCGAGCCTTCGGAACACCCGAAACAACGCTAAATCTCAAAATCACCCCTCAAAACCCCTAGATAAAACTTAAGAATTTCTAAGTTCTTGAATTTTGTTTTAATGCGTCGAACCGACCTATACTACTTCGAATGACACCAAATTTTGCAAACAAGTCATGAATGACATAACGGAACTATTCCCGGTATCAAGATTCCATTTGAACCTCGATAACATAAAATCACGTTCCAACCCAAATATCAAACTTAAGGAAACTCTATTTCGCTATTTGGCGTCGAAATGCTCCCGGGTCATCCAAAACTCATTTCGGACATACGTACAAGTCCGAAATCATCATACGGAGCTGTTGGAATCGTCGAAACTCGATTCTGAGGTCGTTTACTCAAAATATTGACCGAAGTCAAACTTGGCTTTAAAAGCCAACCTTAAGGAACCAAGTTTCCTATGCTATTCTAAACACTTCCAAATCCTGAACAACCTATCCCCGCAAGTCACAAATCACGATAAGCCGCTACGAAAAGTCTTATTTAAGGGAACGGGGTCCGAATACGCAAAACGACCGGTCGGGTCATTACATTCTCCACCTCTTAAACAAACGTTCATCCTCGAACGGGTCTAGAATCATACCTGAAGTGTTGAATAAGTGTGGATATCTACTCTGCGTGTCCTCCTCGGACTCCCAAGTCGCCTCTTCGATCGATTGGCCCCGCCACTGGACCTTTATCGCAGAAATTTTCTTAGATATCAACTGGCGGTCCTGCCTATCAATAATAGCAACTGGCTCCTCCTCGTAACCCAACCTCTCATCCAACTAAATAGTACTGAAATCAACAACATGATAGAAGTCGGTGTGGTATCTCTAGAGCATGGATACGTAGAATACCGGATGGACTCCCGATAAGTTGGGAGGTAAGGCAAGCTCATAAGCAACCTCTCCAACTCGCCTCAATACCTCGAAAGGACCTATGAACCTCGGGCTCAGCTTGCCCATATTCCCGAATCTCATAATACCCTTCATCTGCAAAACCTTCAGCAGAACCTTATCTCCCTACATAAATGACACATCACGTGCCCTCTGATCCGTGTAGCTCTTCTGTCTGAACTGTGCTGTGCGGAGCCTCTCATGAATCAACTTCACTTTCTCTAAAGCATCCCTTACCATGCTCAAACCAACCGATAAGAGAACGACATCGCCGACCATAAAAAGCCTCAAATGGGGCCATCTCGATGCTGGACTGATAACTATTATTGTAATCAAACTTGACCAAAGGCAAGAACTGGTCCCACTGGCCTCCAAAGTCAAGCACACATGCTCTGAGCATGTCCTCCAATATCTTAATTGTACGCTCCGACTGACCATCAGTCTATGGATGAAACGCTGTGCTGAGATCTATCTAAGTACCCATCTCTCTGTGCAATGCTCCTCAGAAGTGCGAGGTGAACTGAGGACCTCGATCTGATATAATGGACACCGGTACACCGTGCAACAGGACTATCTCTCGAATGTAGATCTGAGCTAACCTCTCAGAAGTATAAGTAGTAGCCACATGAATGAAATGCACCGATTTGGTCAATCTATCCACAATAACCCAAACCGCGTCAACCTTCCGCAACGTCCGAGGCAACCCAACCACGAAGTCCATAGTAATGCGCTCCCACTTCCACTCAGGAATGGGCATCTGCTGAAGTAGGCCCCCTGGCCTCTGGTGCTCATATTTAACATGTTGGCAATTAAGACACCAATCCACATACTCCACAATGTCCCTCTTCATCCTTCTCCACCAGAAATGCTGCTTCAAATCATGATACATCTTCGTAGCACCAGGATGAATAGAATACCGCGAACTGTGTGCCTCCTCAAAAATCCTCCGCCTCAGGCCATCAACATTAGGAACACACAATCGAACCTGAAGTCTCAAAACGCCATCCTCTCCAATAGTAACCTCCTTGGCACCACCCTGAACCACTGTCCCGTAGTTCTGCCAATCACGGATCATCATACTGCCGAGCCTTAATCTCCCCCAAATGAAGACTGAGCACCCACATAAGCTAGAACTCGACGAGGCTCTGAAAGGTCTAATCTCACCAAGCGATTGGCCAAGGACTAAATATCTAAGGCTAGAGGTCCCTCCCCAGCTGCAATATAAGCCAAACTACCCATACTCTCCGCCTTCCTACTCAAAGCATATGCTACCATATTCGCCTTGCCCGGATGATAAAGAATGGTGATGTCATAATCCTTTAGTAACTCAAGCCACCCGTGCTGCCTCAAATTAAGATCCCTCTGCTTGAACAAGTGTTGCAAGCTGCGGTGGTCTGTATAAACCTCACAAGACACCCCATATAAGTAATGCCTCCAAATCTTAAGAGCATGAACAATCGCCGCCAACTCCAAATCGTGTACAGGGTAATTCTTCTCATGAATCTTCAGTTGGCGCGAAGCATAAGCAATAACTCTCCCTTCGTGCATCAATACACACCCAAGCCAACGCGTGAAGCGTCGCAATACACCGTATACATCCTCAAACCGGAAGGAAATACTAGAACTGGTGCCGAAGTCAATGCAGTCTTGAGCTTCTGAAAGCTCGCCTCACACTTATCAGACCACCGAAATGGAGCATTCTTCTGAGTCAATCTAGTCAATGGAGCTGCAATAGATGAAAAGCCCTCTACAAATTGCTGGTAGTAGCCTGCTAGACCCAAGAAACTTCTGATCTCTGTCGCTGAAGTAGGACGTGGCAAACTCTGAATTGCCTCAATCTTCTTAGGATCAACCTTGATACCCTCTCCAGATACCACATGCCCCAAGAATGCCACGTAGTCCAACCAAAACTCACACTTGGAGAACTTAGCATATAGCTTCTGTTCTCGCAAGGTCTGGAGCACAACTCTCAAATGCTGCTCGTGGTCTCCCATACTACGTGAATAAATAAAAATGTAATCAATGAAGACGATGACAAAGGAATCAATATATGGCCTGAACATCCTGTTCATCAAGTCCATAAATGTTGCCGGTGCATTAGTCAAGCCGAAGGACATCACTAGAAACTCATAATGGCCATATCTCGTACGAAAAGCAGTCTTTGGAACATCCGAAGCCCGAATCTTCAGCTGATGATACCCCAATCTCAAGTCAATTTTAGAAAATACCCTGGCACCCTGCAGCTGGTAAAAAAAATCATCGATGCGCGGTAATGGATACTTATTCTTAACAGTTACCTTGTTCAAGTGGCGGTAATCGATACACATCCGCATAGACCTATCTTTCTTCTTTACAAATAGAGCTGGAGCACCCCACGGCGACACACTTGGTCTGATAAACCCCTTAGCCAACAACTCCTCAAGCTTCTCCTTCAACTCCTTCAACTCCTTCGGAGCCATACAGTACGGGGGAATAGAAATAGGCTGAGTGCCTGAAGTTACATCAATGTAGAAATCAATATTCCGATCCGGAGGCATGCCTAGAAGGTCCAAAGGGAATACATCGGCAAACTCTCGAACAACTGGCACTGAATCAATCATCGGAAACTCAGTGGTGGTGTCCCGCACATAAGCAAGATATGCCAAAAACCCCTTCTCGACCATATGTCGAGCCTTCAGGAAGGAAATAACTCTACTGGCTGCACTAACTGAGGAACCTCTCCATTCCAGCCTAGGCAACTCGGGCATGGCCAAAGTAACCGTTTTGGCATGGCAATCCAAGATGGCATGATGAGGAGATAGCCAATCCATGCCCAGGATAATCTAAAAATCAACCATGTCGAGCAATAGAAGGTCCGCTCTAGTCTCGAACCCACAAAAGGTGATCGCACAAGACCGGTAGACCCGGTCTACCACCACAGAATCGCCCACAAGAGTGGACACATATATAGGAGAATCCAAGGACTCGCAAGGAACATCCATAAAATAAGCAAATAAGGTTGACACATATGAATAAGTAGATCTTGGAACAAATAGCACTGATGCCTCCCTACCACATACTGAGATAGTACTTGTGATCACGGCGTCTGAGGCCACTGCATTTGCTCGGGCCAAATGGCATAGAATATGGCTTGAGTACCTAAAGGCTGACCTCCGCTGAACGGAATAGGAGCTAGCTGAGATCCCCCTGGCTGGTCTCCACCTCTGGGACGACCTCTACCAGCCTGTCCTCCACCTCTGGGTGGACGGGGCGCCGGCGCTGAGTATGTAGGCTGATAACTCTGCTGAAAAGTCTTGCCTTGAAGCCTGGGACAAGTCCTCCTCATATTGCCTGAATCCCCACACTCATAGCATCTCACTGGAGGCATGGCCTGCTGCCCAAAAGAAGAAGAAGAACCCTGAATAGTTGTGGGACGGTGAGAAACCTTTGGCATAGCACTGAAGTAAGGACTGGGAGAACCCTGATGACCTGAATACCCGCCGGAGGAACCCTAAATGGCTGGTGGGCGGTAAGAACTCTCCGGCATGGCACTGAAGTAAGGCCTCACTGGAACACCATGGGGAGGTGGTGGAGGAGCTGAATATGGAGGCCTGCTAGGCTGGCCTCTACCGAACTGACACTTGCCCCTGCCTGGGGCGTCTCAGAAATCTCTAGAAAATCTAACTCTCTTATACGACTGACCCTTCTCTCTGCCCCTCGATCGGTAACCCTCAATTTGGCAAGCTATCTCGACCACAAGCTGATAAGGAGTACCCATCTCCACCTCTCGGGCCATGTTGGCCCTAATACATGAGTGCAACCCAGCTACGAATCTCCCCACTCCCTCAGCCTCTGTAGGACGAATCATGAGGGCATGACGGGACAACTCTAAGAACCTGGCCTCGTAATCCGTCACTGTCATCTGCCCCTGCTCCAGCTGATACTGCAGCTCTTCCCTCTCTAAGGGTGGAATGTACTTGTCCAGGAACAGCTGAGTGAACTGCTATCATGAGAGAGGAAGGGAACCTGCTGGCCTACCCAGGATGAATGACTGCCACCATCTGCGGGCTCTGACCTCTAGCTGAAAAGTAGTGAAATCAACTCCATGGGGCTCCAAAATCCTCATGTTGTGCAGTCTGTCCCTGCACCTATCAATAAAGTCCTGGGCATCCTCGCCCCTCTCACCTCCGAAGACAGGAGGGTGCAATCGAGTCCATCTATCAAGTAACTTATGCGGATCGTCGTTCGCAGCTGGTCTAAGCTCAGGTGCTACTGCTGGATGTGCTCCACCCGCTGGCAGAGTACCCGGTGTGTGATATACTGCCGCTGCATGACCTGCGGCCTGGGCGGTAGGGGTCTGAACTCCCTCTCCCGTCTGAGATGTAGCAGAGTCCGCTGGAAATAAACCAGCCTGAGTCATAGTATCCATGAACCGCATCATACGGCCCATGACCTCCTAGAAGCCCTCTACTATCGCGAAATCCATCGGAGCTGGATCTGTCGGGGGCACCTCATCCTGCTCCTCCGGGATAGGATCATATGGAGGTGCTAATGGAGTAACTCTAGGACGCCCTCATCCCCTACCTCGGGTCGGTTCCCTCCCCCGGCCTCTGTCATGGCCTCGGGCTACGGGCATAGCGACATCTCCCAGGCCTATAATATCAGTTGCACGAGTCCTCACCATCTGTGAGAGAATAGAAGAGTGAGATTTAGTAAGACCATCGACTTCACGATAGAATGATAATAAAGAGAGATTTTTCCTAACACCCTGTAGTCTCCCGAAGATAAATACAGATGTCTCTGTATCGATCCACAAGACTACTAGGTTTTCCTGTGACTTGTGAGACCTACATGAATCTAGAGCTCTGATACCATGTTGTCACACCCAAATTCCTATTCAGGTCATGATGGTGCCCAACACCGAAGTCAGGCAAGCCAACACTAGTTACTAACGAAATTACTTAAACAAATGAGATGTTCAAATACTTATCCAGTTTTAATTTAAGAAGTCATTTAATAAAAGTGAGGAAGTGAAGCAACTTGATTTAAAGTAACTAAAAATCATTGGCCAGCATAGACAGAGTAGCAAAATACTAGCGACTCAACTACGTGTACCAAGACCTAGTGTCACAGGTCCACATGCGACTAGTGGAATATACAAATAGACAAAATAAATGTAACTGTCTGAAAGGGGTAGACAGAAATATCCCAAAAGTAATAGAAACTCCACAGTGCTGCTGAGGAACGCAAAGAAGAGCAGCTCACCGTGTAGTCAAATACCGGTAGTACTCACAGCGATGAACACCCGAATGGTCACCAGGTGCATGAACCTCAGAACATGTACAATTAAGTACAGAAGTGTAACATGAATACATATAAACATATATGTACCTAGTTAGTATCCCGTCTAAACTCGAAAAAGTAGTGACGAGAGGTAGATGTGATACTTACTAGGGTCAATAATCAATAATATGATTACATAAAGCTATACAAGAAAAGTAGTCATGAAAATCACTAAGGCATGAAGCTATCAATTATATAGGACTGCAATTTATTCTCATGAGTCAAATAGTAATTATCACAAAAGTGTCAAGTTCCCCTTACACGTGGGTAATTTATTTAATAATGACAAGACTCTCAGTCAAATACATAACACATAATATGCCGAAGTGTACGACCGAAGCGACGCGAGAATAAATGTGCACTGCCGAGGGTCGAACAGTACGAACCATAGATGCATCCATTACCCCGCTCGCGAATCATACATACAACACGGGTGCTCGTAGACATACACATAATTTATCAGGAAATTCAGGAATTTATCATGGATTATTCTTAAATTCAGGGATTTAAGCACTTAAACTTACACATAGCTTCCTAAATTCTCATGTCAATTTCAAGGATAATAAGCAACTAGAAGCACATATAAAGATATAGGTAAAGCACATAAGGGCATGCTTGTGAGATCCTAAATTCTACCCGACGCAACAGAGTAGTAGCTACGCACAGACTCTCGTCACTTTGCGCGTACGTAGCCCCCCTCACCCTCCCCGCAAATAAGGACAATTCAATCGTTTACATTTACCTATGGGAACAATTCCCTCTTACAAGGTTGGAATGGAGACTCACCTCGCATAGAATCTACTTCCCGGTGAAGAAGGCGCCAAAAACTCCAAACTTTACACCCGAGGACTCGAAACTAGTCAAATGATATATAAATATGTCAATGCATGCTCAAAGTATGGAAATTCTCCTACTTATTTAGTAAATTCGCTATTCTTGAAGAAATCCCAAAATACACCCCCGGGACCACATGCTCGGATTCCGGAAATTTTCGAAGATATCACTCACCCATAGCCCTAGGATCATTAATATGTAATTTTTATATGATTTCATGGTAGAAAAGTGGTGAAATTCCCTAAAGTTCATCAACCCTTGGTTTTCACTCTAACCCCTATGATTTCCACTATTTAGATGTTAATCTACCTAATTTTTGGTGTAATAATCTAACATTTAAATAGAATTTACTTACCTCTTAGTAGCTAGGTTGTGGAGGGTTCCTCCCAAGCTCTCAAGTCTTCAATGGAGGTGTAAAATTAAAAGAATGAAGGAAATCACGTGTTTAAGTGAAAGTGCACTGCCTGGCCTACAGGGGTTCCGCACCTGCGGTCTCGCGCCTGCGAGTTGGGGTTCGCACCTGCGTAGTTGGACGGGAAAGACTGGGCCCGCACCTGCGGTTTCGCTCCTGCGGAATTGAATCTGCACCTGCGGCTGGGCAACCGCACCTGCGGTCACACCAGATCAGGTGCACCAGCTGCATTTTCAGCTGGTTTTTTGCCTCGTGTGGTGTACGGGAGGCACCTGGGCCTACCCGAGCCCCCGTCCAATTATACCAACAAGTCCTAAATCATAATACGGACTCGCTCGAGCCTTCGGAACACCCGAAACAACGCTAAATCTCAAAATCACCCCTCAAATCCCCTAGGATCAAACATAAGAATTTCTAAGTTCTTGAATTCAGTTTCAATGCGCCGAACTGACCTATACTACTCGGAATGACACCAAATTTTGCAGGCAAGTCATGAATGACATAACGGAACTATTCCCGATCTCGAAATTCCGTTCAGACCTCGATAACATAAAATCATCCAACCCAAATATAAAACTTAAGGAAACTCTATTTCTCTATTTGGCGTCGAAACGCTCCCGGGTCATCCAAAACCCATTCCGGACATACGTACAAGTCTGAAATCATCATACGAAGCTACTGGAATCGTCGAAACTTGATTCTGAGGTTGTTTACCAAAAATATTGAACAAAGTCAAACTTGGCTTTAATAGCCAACCTTAAGGAACCAGTGTTCCTATGCTATTCTAAACGCTTCCGAATCCTGGACCAACCGTCCCCGAAAGTCACAAATCACGATAAGCCGCTACGGAAAGTCTTATTTAAGGGAACGGGGTCCGAATACGCAAAACAACCGGTCGGGTCGTTACATATTTTTACCTACTTCTGAGACATATGTATATTTATTTTATTCAGACCCCTATTTGTAGTATTCGTAGATAGTCCGTGAAATTGTGACACTTGTTCTGGGAGTACTTTGGCTTTGGATTTCGTATTAATATTTAATCATACCATTAAATTCTGTTATTCTGCATCTTTATTTTTCGTTGATTTTATTATTATATCTGGTAAACTACTAAGAATAAAGGAACAAGATAAAATAACTGGTAATGTTGGCTTGCCTAGCGGGTTCAATGTTACGCGCCATCGCGGTCCCGACGGTGGGAAATTCGGGTTGTGACACATATTGTTGATGCTTTATCAAATCAAAATCGCCATCGTCCATTCCTTTTGATTTGTCGAGAATCTTAAACAACTTTTCAAACTTCTCATCCATATATTCTTAGAAAAAAATTACTAACAATGATTAATCTGAATAACATTAGCAGAAAAAAGAACTTCTATATAAATTAGCTTACCTTGATTTTTACAAAAACCGCATCAACAATAGCAGATCGCTCATCCTCTTTAAACTGCTCAACAACTTCTTTCGCAATTATACGTCTTTCTTCTTCCGCATGCCTTTTTAACCTCACTCGTTACCCTCTAGTATAGAGACATAGAACAAAAAATCAGGTATAAAACAATGCTGAAGTTCAGCAAATACATAACACAAACTTCAGCTACTACAATACTGAAGTTCATCACAAACAGAACACAAACTTAGGCTACTACAATGTTGAAGTTCATCACAAACAAAACAAAACTTTAGGTATAAAAGAATGTTGAAGTTCAGCAAATACATAACACAAACTTCATCTACTAGAATGCTGAAGTTCATCACAAACAGAACAAAACTTCAGCTAAAAACATGTTGTACTTTTACAAAAACACAAAAACAAATAAAACTTCAGCTCAAAACTTACATAACATATTGTATTGACTAATTCATTGTCAAACGCCGTTGTAGAACGGTTAGAACGACTCTGGGTACGAGGTGATTCACTAGTTGAAGTTTGACGGGCTTCTTTTGATAGACTTCGACTACATGGTGATTCACCAGTTTAAGGAACCGCATTAAGTGCCCTTGAATGAATCCTACTGCATGGCAATTGTCCAATCAAAGGCATTGAATTCAATTCCTCTTCTGTAGGAATTATATCCAATACCTCAAATGTCTGATATTGCTATTTAATACAAACAAGTATATTATGAAAATAAAATAAAGGTAATACGTCAACATATTAACAAAACTACAAAAATAAAAAAGCATTCACTTACATCATGATTACTGAAATAATACTCATGAAGTTCTCTAAATTTAGGCTCTCCAGGGAACATCCTGGGAACCGAGGGGCATCAAGGTACTCATCCTCTCTTAATTACTTTTTCCGGGTAATTGGGAAACGCTCATAGAACCAAACACACAACGGATATGGAAATTCACCAACAGTATACTTAGTTGAATGACCTTTGGATTGGTTGTTCAATGCATGTTTCATTGACGTAATGAGCTTCTCATAAGACAGATTACCCAAGGATAATCAGCACAAGCATTATCATCTTCGACAATAGCTGCATAATCCTCCAACACAATTGATTCATTCTTTTTCCCAAACAGAATAGACTCCACAAGAAGAATTTCCATAAGTTTCACAGCATCTTCATCGCTCTCACATACGTGTTTGAAAATCACATCATTCTTTTGAATTTCATTCTGGGACATAAAATCTTGAATGTCCTTCAAGGTCACACCCTTAAACTTACCAAATTAGCGCTTCAGAATCTTGCTCTCTCGTTTACATGGTTTTTCAACATTATGTGTTGTGATCCTCAAACCGCACATAATGTGAAAGTCTTCAAGGGTGAACTATACATCACGCCCAAAAATCCTGAAACTAATGGAGTCTCGATCATTGGTGAATATTCGAGAAAGACACAAGCAATGAACCAACTTCATGCTGTATTTAAAGTTCTCCATAGCCAAAATATACCGACATGTACCATTATTGAGCTTATCTTGTTGTGCAGGAGTCAAGAAAGTTGTGACTAAACTCTTCAAATCGTGGTTCCCCTTCCAGTAAGCACGACAGTTAAACCAATCTCAAAACTCAAAATATCTTTCCCCTGATCTTGTAGGAGGAGCAACAGGGACTGAAGGACCTTTTGATAGTCTACGTTGTTTAGATGCTTTAGCTGCTTTAGGATCTTTAGGTGTTGTAGGATTTGTAGGTGCTTTAGGATTTGTAGATGCCATCTATTCAAAGAAAGTAAAAGATAGCAAAAATAACGTTAGAACATTATCAGAAAAATCAGTTAAAAACTTAAGCTCTAGGAAGACTGAAACTCAGCAAATATAAAACAAAAACTTCAGCTCCCAATATGCTGAAGTTCACCAAAACAAAACAAATACTTCAGCTCCTAAATGCTGAAGTTCACCAAAAACAAAACAACACATCACCTCCTAAAAATGCTGAAGTTCACCAGTTACAAAACAAAAACTTCAGCAAAGCAATTTAACACCAATAATTAAACATAAAAAAACAAAAAAAAAACTTCAGCTCCCAAAATTAAGGTGTCACGACCCAGAATCCTAATCCAGGTCGTGATGGAGCCCAACGACAGGGTTAGGCAAGCCAACACAAATTACACTAAGTGTTACCCTTCCCTTTTAATTAAAAAAGTCAACATTTACAAATTTTAACCAATTAAACATGATGATAGCTTGACATGAAAATAAAGCATAACACTACATGGCCAAAATAAGGCATATGTATGCCTATACCACCCAAAACCCAAAATATACACTACGCGTGTGCCAGGAACTAGTGTCACGAGAGTCATGGGCATACTAACGGAATATACAAAGGAAAGTAATATATATATATATATATATACAAATCCACAGTCTGGATGAAATAGACGGGGAAAATAACAAAAGAAAGTGAAAACTCCATGGGTGCTGCTGGGAATCGCCAGAGGAAGCAGCTTACCGTGAAGTCAAGTCCACAAGCTCAGGGTCTATCTCCAGTACAGTAACCAGAAGCACCTACCTCAGAACCTGTACAGTTAAGTATAGAAGTGTAGCATGAGTACATATTAAATAAATATGTACCCAGTGAGTATCCCGCCTAAACTCGAAGAAGTAGTGACGAGAGGTCGACTCGATACTCACTAAGGTCCAACAGTAATAACATATGATAGAATATAATGAAATACAGTAGGCATGTCAAGAAATAAACAACAAGTACATATCAAAAGCAGAAATTCAAACAACTACTGAACTAAACAATAAAGCACTTTCAAGGGTAAGACCACCGAACGAAACAATAATCACAAATTCTTAGATCCTCCGTGGCATACGGCCCGCTCCCATAAGGTACCTTCTAAACTCGCTGTGGCGTACGACCCGATCCCATATGTATTTCAAGTATTTCTCAACACTGCCGTGGCGTACGGCCCGATCCCATATATATTTCAATTTCTTTTCAACTCTGTTGTGGCGTACGGCCCGATACCATATACATTTCAATTTCCTTTCAACTCTGACGTGGCGTACGGCCTGATCCCATATATATATATATATATACTTCAATTACTTCTTCAACTCTGTCGTGGCGTACGGCCCGATCCCATATATATTTCAAATACTTACTTTCCGTAACAAATTCCTTTCCATTCAACAATTTTCCATAAAGCCTCAAAGGAACAATACTATACAAAACATAATCTCATAGTACATTTGGCATCACAATGAATCATATAAGGCATTGCAAGGAAGCCTATAAGGCATTACCAGGAAGCATATAAGGCATATAAGGCATTACGAGGAAGCATATAAGGCATGATGTGGTCCTAACTACCCGGACATAATAATAATAGCCGCTACGTACGGACTCTCGTCACTTGGCGCGTACGTAGCCCCCAAACAATTTACACATAGCATATACATCACCTATGGGGATAATTCCCTCTTACAAGGTTAGAAAGGAGACTCACCTCGTGTCGAATCTACCCCCCGGACCACAGTTGCGCCCGAAACTTCGAACTCTACACCCGAGGACTCGCAACTAGCCAAAAGGTATACAATAATATCAATGCATGCACAATGCGGGAAGTTATCTTAGTTATTCACTAAAATCGCTATTCTTGAAGAATTCCCAAATCCCAACCCCGGTCCCGCATGATAATATTTAAAAAATTCTCAAAGGGATCACTCATCCATAGCCTAAGGATCATAAAGGTGTGATTTCTACTTGAATTCAAGGCCTAAAATGGAAAAATCACAAAATCCTCAAGAACCCTAAGATTACTACCTAATTCTATGATTTTAGATAATTTAGTAGGGAATTTAACTAGGAATTAATGTTTGAAACTAGTAAAACTATGGAATTTACTTACCTCAATAACAGTGGTGGAAGGTTCCTTGAAGAGCTCTCTAAAAACTAGAGGAGGAAGATGAAAATTGAGGAAATATGTTAAGTCTCGTATTTAATAAAACTGCCCAGGGATTCCTTCACTGCGATCGCGACAAGGGGCATGCGATTGCGAAGGCCAACTGGCAAGACCTCTGCTATCGCGGCAGAGGTTCTGCGATCGCGAAGAGTAACTGTGCCCGGCCCTGGCTTGGCACTATGCGATCGCGACAATGGGGCTGCGATCGCGAAGGCATGGAGTCTGGCCTTCCGTGATCGCAAAGAACAATCAGCGGCCCAACCCAGATCCTTCTTCGCGATCGCGACCCACCTCCTGCGATCGCAGAAAAGGAAACCAGACAACAAAAATCTGGTTTTTCCAACTTAGCTCCTGGAGGTCCAAAACTCACCCGCGGACCCCGTCCAAAAGCACCGGCAAGTCTGTATTCATGATACGGACTCACTCAAACTTCCGGATCGCGAAAAACAACAACGAAACTCGGAATTCAACAACAAAACCAAATTGAATCAAGCTTAAGAACTTAAGATTCTAGAATTCATTACAATGCGCCGAACCGGCCTATACTACTCGGAATGATTTCACATTTTGCAGACAAGTCGTAAATGACATAACGGAACTATTCCCAGTCTCGGAATTGCATTCGGACCTCGGTAACATAAAATCACATTCCAAACCAAATTTCAAATTCTATGAAAATCCTCAAAACTTCATTAACTAGAAATTTTCCCATATTGATCTGAAACCCTTCAAATCAAGTCCGCCTCTTCCCAAATTTCACAGATAACTTAAATAACACATATTGAACCTGCTCCGAGCTCCGAAACCATAATACGGGCCCGGCAGCATAGGTTACACATCAAGGTTCATTTTCATAAGCCTTTAGTATTTTCAGAAAACAATTTTCTTTAAAAATTCATTTCTCGGACTTGGGTCCTTGAAATTCGATTCCGGGCATACGCCCAAGTCCCATATTTTCCTACGGACCTCCCGGGACCGCTAGATCACGGGTCCGGGTCCGTTTACCAAAAATGTTAACCAAAGTCAACTTTAGTCAATTAATTATCATAAATTCAACTCTTTATCAAGTTTTCACATAAAGGCTTCCCGGCTACGTGCCCGGGCTGTGCATGCACATTGAGGTGAGATTAACGGAGGCTTTTCGGGGCTTCAAAACACAGTCATAATTAACTTTACATAAGATGGACTTTTGGGTCATCACATAAGGTATCCTTGAATTATTATAAACTTCATCAAACACAAATTAAACTCCAAAAATAAAAACACAAACACACGTTCAATAAAAAAAACACAATCGTAAAAGTAAAACTAATGCACTAATCAAACTAAACCCTAAGAAACTATCGATTCACCTAACATGACTATCAAAAACTAAAACTAGAAACTAAATCGTAAAAATTAATACTAAAATAAAACCTAGAAAGTTAATGCAATGTACATGTGATTATAGTAATATTTTTGGGGAACAAACAGTTGAAAAATCAAAAATCGTTTGATATCGTAGAATGCAAAGAACGGGAGAGAGAGAGAGTATTTTCATAGTAGAGGGCTGGGGTTTACTTGAAGAGAAAGTAGTCTTATAATATAAAGGACAAAATTATCTTTTTGAAAGGCTTTTAACAAATAAATGGGTACGGGTACAAACAAAAAAACAAAGCAACTACAGGTTAAAAAGGGGATACCAAATAAGGCGCCCCATGCAATTTTTACCAAAATTTCACGGCTAGCGGAAACTCTTTTGCGGGGGCGAAAATTTGTAGCGGACGCGGACTTGAAAAGTCCAAAATGTGACCTCTCTGAAGTTTCATCCGCGTCTGTTGTAATCTTTCCGCGGTCAACGTTGCTTAATTCGCGGTCACGCCCCATTTTCCGCTCTCAACGATGATATTGCAGCAACAGCTCTTCAAAAGGTTAAGAGCGCGGTCCATGGTGGAATTTTGCGGTCGCGGCAGGTAATTCGGTGGGGCCCTTACGGTTTTAGTATAAATAGGAGGGCCCTCCTCCTTTTACACGTTTCACACCCTCACTTCTCAAAGCCCATTTGCATTGTTCATCTGCTTCTTGTTGCCTCTAGAATTCATCTCAGTAAGCAAGAATAATTTCTACAAAAAATTAAACAACTGGTATGCTCAATTTCTTTGTCTTAATTTTAGTTCTTTCTTTTTCTTTGTAGATAATTTCAATTTTTCTTTATAGATTAGGGTTACTACATGCCAAGCATCATAATAAAGCTTAATTGATGAATAAAAATGTATGGGTAGGGTTGTTCATTTTACCACATAAGTGCTAAAGTTTTGCTAAGTGAACAAAACCCTAGGTCATGACTTCTCCTCAATGCCCGTTCGTTTTGAATTCCGTGGCCGTGTCCTTAATTTTTCTTTCTAGATTAGGGTTACTACATGCCAAGCATCATAATCAAGCTTAATTGATGAATAAAAATGTATGGGTAGGGTTGTTCATTTTACCACCTAAGTGCTAAATTTTTGCTAAGTGAACAAAACCCTAGGTCATGACTTCTCCTCAGTACCCGTTCGTTTTGAATTCCGTGGCCGTGTCCTTAATTCCGCGGTCTGCGTTCATAAGATTTGCTGAGTTAAAAATGGTTTGCTTTTACGCGGCCGCGGTGAAATTTTTGCGGACCACGATACTAATCTTCAGAGAATTGTTAATTTGGGTTCGCGGCCACGTTAGTTTTTACGCGAACAGCGGTGTAGCTTTTGCGGCCGCGCCCAACAACTTTGCTATCAGCGGTGGTCAAGTTTCAGAAACTGGGTAGTCTGAACCCCAGTCTCTCACGGCCTCGGCCCTTTTTTCGCGGACAGCGGTAGCCAGTCCGGGGCCGCGTACCTTTTTCCGCTGACAGCGGTCCACTGTGTTGTAACTACTGTAATTATTTATCTGCTTCATCTGATACTCCCTTGAATACCAATACTAATGAGCTTTCATTGATTATGTATGTAGACAATAGTTAGATCTCGAGGTGGACAAGATAAACAACAAGGGAGGGGAGAGTCCTCCCTGGGCCGGGGGAGAGGAAAACAACCAGTTGCACCCCTAGCTCCTAAAAGGCTCATTGGAAACAAACAGACCCTTTGGAGGCCCAGTCCTAATACATCGAAGAACGGTGAGTATGTCCCCTCTCAGGAGATTTCAGAGGGGGAAGCTGGCCAGACTCAACAGTAGGCACAATCCCAGCCCCGTCGCCTCATAAATGAATCAACTTCTTTTTTACGGCTCTTCTGATAGTTTGGGAGATAGTGACACTTCAACACCCCCTGACCCAAGTGCACCAGCTCCATCCTCCACACCGTCCCTAGTAAATATTGATAGTGATGATGATGTCCCGGACGACGGGAGGGGTGGTGACACCCAGACAGGGGGGTTGGTGAGATCAAAGAACCCGGTGGTATGGCAAGAATGGTTTGTGAGTGAGATAGCCTACAACAAGTTCTGGGAGTGGTGGCCTCAAAGGTCACTTACACTTAAGAGGGTGTTCATTGAGCAAGATTTTCTACCCCACAACCCTAATGTCAAGAGGCACTTCAACGAGAGTGTGGGGTGGAAGTTCTTCACCAGCAACTTACCCGAGGACAATGAATATTTGGTCAAAGAATTCTATGCAATTGTCGCCCACATCAAAAAGGGAACATATTTGACCAAAGTCCGCAACAGGAAGATTATGTTTGATGGCAAAACTTTAAATGACTATGTTGGGTTCAATGACGAGGATGAGTTTCTTTATCTGGAGAAGGTGGCTATGGATGAGTTAGTCTGCCCTTGACTTGCATCGGTGATTGCTATTCCTGGGACTACTCGAGCTTGGCTGACACCCGGGGTCCCGATCTACAGGAACACTCTGAGCTTCGAAGCGAAAGGGCGGTCTACTTTTGTGTGCAGCCGGTTAGACCCTACTACGCATGAAAGTGATATGCTGGTCTTCCGGGCTATTATTGTAGGGGATATCATGGGGGGGAGAGGTTCCCGATCAACGTCAGAAATATTATGGCCAAGATGATTACCATATCGATTGGCAAGGATGAGAGATCATATCCCTTTCCAAACTTCCTCACCATGTTCCTAGAGGACCAGGGAGTAGAAGGAAGGGACTTTGATACCAAAGTGACCCAAAGAGGCCATTTTCCTGGTACAGCCTTCAGGGTCCGGACAACCCCAAGTCTAAGGGCAAATCCCCACTTCCACTGGCCAGTCTGAAGAGCCAGGGGTGGTGGCCACTAGTTCCGAGCCTTCCACTACCGAGGGTTCGTCTGCTGCCATGCCACATCCTCCCTCCGAACCATCGGTTTCTATTCCTACTTCAGCGCCTTCTTCATCAGCATACCCTCAGACTTCTCTGAGGGTCAACCACACATTGGCCGGCATCAATAATTGGTTGCAGGTAGCTAATCAAAGCTATCTGCCTTATCTAGTGTCGTAGCAGCTCAAGCAGCCCTAGCTCAGCTCCAGATGCCTCCGTCATTGGAGGAATCATTGAAGACCGTTCTTGACAACTAGAAGAAAATTTTGTAGTCTTTGGGAACCCATGAGAAGGCAGTCAAAGCCCTGGGTAAACAGGTAAGGAAGGTGAAGAAGGGCTAAGAAGACTTGAAGTAGGTTGCCAAGCTCACTACCGCCGGCGACATTCCTCTAGATCTCATTATGGGAGAGCCTTCCCCTACAGCAAAGGCAGCTCAGCCATCACAGATACCAGAGCAGGAGGCCGTCACAGAGCCGGTGAGGAGGGTGATGATCCCTCAGACTGAGGGTATGGAAATTGAGCTAGAGGACCCCGAGGGAGATGACTCAGGCCAGCTACAGGACCCTGCCAGTGACCCCATGCAGACAGAGGCATCATAGGGAGTTCTCTTTACTCTCTACCCTTCCCCTATTCAATTTTTTCTTTTAGCATTGAGGACAATGCTAAATTTTATTTCGGGGGTGGCCTTATTTTGATAATGATTGGTCTGTAATAACTACTGATACTATATTTTTTTCTTTTTTTTTCTACTTATCGTACTTATTACTTTTGGTATGTATATAAAGTTACATTTCCATGTATATATTCATTCCCCTTTTATGTATATTCGTTTCAATCCCCTATTGTACATATTCATTTTACTTTCCGTATTTTTACTTTATAACCTCTTTTATAATCTTCCTTAGTAGTTTAGCTTCTTATTTCCTTTAGTATCTTCATTTTGAATTTATAGCTTCTTTTTACATTGTTGTGATCAATAAGCCTTTGGTTTTCTTAATGCCACGGTTCTTTCCAAGGGTAGAATTTGTGTGAACCGGATGGCTCTTCCCTACGATGGATGGCGTGACAACCTTCTCAAGGGATTGAGTCTGTTTTTCTTTTTGTTTTGATATATGGTAGTAATGAATAAAAGTGACTCAAGTAAGCTTCACTTGACACCAGCACATTTACCTTCGACCTCATGGTTAGAGACAAGTTGTTGACGAGACTAGCTCTAGTTATGACCCTTAGAATCTTTAGTTGACTAAAACTATCATCAAGTGCTTTATGTGGCCATATGTGAGTTTTAATTTTAGCTAGGGTTGTTGTGGGCCCTCGACTCTATTCTCTTTAACAATCCAGTGGCTTGAGAGGTGAGGTTTTGAATTGCAAGTCCAAGTGTCGTGCCAACAAGTCTAGAACTTGCCCCGAATGTTTGTCTAGGCAAAATTCTAAGTGTAGCTCGACTTGAGAAGATTGTAGGCTCTCCTTGGTCCCGTTTGAATTCGAAAACTTCCATAGCCTACCATTACGATATCCTTAGTCAACCCCTTTGAGCCTAAGACTTTTTCGTCCAATAACCGCATTACAAGCCTTCACCCGTTCTATAATGACCCTCTCTTGGCACCCAATCTTTCCTTAGCGTTCATGATGAACAATAGTCAAAAACATAAGTTTGGGGGAGAGACAAGGAAATTAAAAGTGATGAAAGGTTCAAAGAACAAAAATAATTTGTGAAAAAGAAAGGCAAAGAAAAGGATGAAAAGCCAAAACAAAAGCATGTCAAAAGAAAAGAAAAGGTTGAAAGGATTCAAGAAAACAATGTTGAAAGGCTTGGAATGATGAGAAAAGGAGAAAAATGATCGTCATATAGAAGAAAGAGCGACAATGTGTCTCTCTAGTTCCCCCAAGGAAGAAGAAAATGACTCAAAGAGTCAAGAAAGCATAAGTCGAATTGAGAAAAATAGAGTGCTTAAGGAAAGATGATACCATCATGGTTCATTATGTCCGACCTTGATCCAAAAAGCCTTCATTACATCCCGCTAAAGCCCTATAGGATTTCAAGTTGAGTGAGCTTACATTAGTGGTGATTTACATGAGGGGCAAGCCTATGGTAGTTAGAGCCGGACTTGTGGCATTCTTTTGAGAGTGATGAGCGCACTTCTTGGCAATCTTTGTTTTAAGTGTACATTCTATAAGGTGAGATGAGCTCATGGAAAGTAGAGGAGAAGGAGTCTGGGATCCACAGTGACCTACATGAGACAGCGAGTCTCTTTGATGAATTGAGTCAACTCTTGTGGCTTTTGTGTCACATTAGACCTATGGAACTCAGAAAGAAATTGCATAATGTTGTCAATAATGCATTTGTGTTGAGGTTAATTATTAGTTCCAATTCAAGCTTGATGAAGTTACTTTAGGACAGCTGAATTTTTTTTTTTATTTTCTTGTGGAGGTGGGAATTACCTTGTTTGCTTGAGGACAAGCAAAAGCTTAAGTTTCGGGGAGTTGATAACTAGGGATTTTAGCCTACTATTTGCTCTCTTTTGCTTAGGTTTGGGTCAAAAATGCGTTAAGGTATTCCCGAAAACTAACTTAAGGTGCTTACTTGCACGTTTTGATCAAAATAAGGCAAAGAAGACAAAATGAACTCATAAAGGAGTCCAACTTGCACAAACCCAAAGAATGGAACTGGAGCGCTGTCAGTGCTATTATTACGCGGTCGCGTAAGGTCCTTCGCTGAGGCGGTTACAACTATGCTGCCACAAAAATGAAGTTCAGAGAGATGGAATTGGGCTCAAAGTAGATTGACCGCCTTACAAAAGCGCGGTAGTGAGTGAAACTACACTGAGACGGAAGATGAAGAATCAGAGACCTTGCAATCTTGGGCCAAGCAAAGAACGCGGTCTGCATCAACATTACGTGGCTGCAAAGCCACCTGATGTTGAGGCGGTTGATATTCCGCTGGGAGCGAGATTAGGGGTTCATAGAGTTGCAACTGAAGTTAAATTGCAGAACGCGGTCCGCGAACATTTTACGCGGCCGCGATTGAAGCCAACGCGGACGCGACTGTATTTACGCGGTCCATGAAACAAACTCCAGCCTAGATCCAAGTGAAGAAAAAAAGAGGACCGCGCTTCTTATATCGCGGTTGCGGATGACAAAACACGGGCGCGCCCAGTTTTACGCTGTCAGCGAGACCTCCGTAGGGGCATTTTTGTCCAGTAATATCAGTTGTGTATAAATAGATCTTTTTCAAATTTTTAGGTTAACTTTTGTATTAGTGAGCTTGTGAACAGTCATACTTTACCATTTAGATTAATTTTAGAGTGGCTTTAGCTTATATTCTTAGATTTTGTTCTTGTAATCAACTTTTATGGTTTATATTTCATCTTCATATTTAATTTCTACCTTAATTATGAGTAGATAAACCCATTAGCTAGGGTTGTGACCCAATCCTAGTGTGGGTATTTAATGGGTCTTTAATTTTAGGGCTTATTTGTTTATGGGTTAGTGATATTTAGCTTGTTTCATGCTTTAACTGTTGAATTGGTGGTTGCAAATACTAATTCGTGCCTTTTTGACTTAGGCTCTTATTGACAAAGAGAGCCCAAGTCTAGGAAAAATAGGCTAACAAGAAATTGGGGTGAATTCAGGAGATTGATAGCCCCAATTAAAGGGTTAAACCTAGAGATGGTAATACCCGACTTGACCCAATTTTACTTGCATTGTTTGAACACCAAATTAGGCTTGAGAACGCCAATTAGGGCAAAGTCACTCAAATTACCGATAGGTATGTAACGGTTATATCACGACCCCAAATATAACAAGCTTGTCCTAAATTCTAGACCCCATTAGATACTCGCCTAGGTGTAAGTCAATTCCCTAGTGCTTTTTATCCATTGAGAAAACTCCTACAAAAATAGTGTACTTAGTTTATTTTCAGCAATCAATAGCATTAAACGTAGAATGGAAACAAATCCAAGCATGGTTAGAAGTGAAATTAAAGACAACACACATAGCTTGATTAGATAGAAACTCAATTCCAGACCAATATTAACTCACTATGGATATCGATCCCGACCTTTCAGGTAAAAGCTACATCGACCACTCCTCGCCATTATATAGTGGTGCAGGGTTGGAGCCGATCACTTTTTGGCGCCGTTTCCCGGGATTTAAACGGTTTTGGCTATCTATCTTACTAGTTGTGTGTATTATTATTCTTTCCTTCTATTTTACTAACTTGTTTGTGTTAATCACTTTAGGTACAAATGGTTGATCCTCTCGGCAATGTTCTCCCGGGGGAGGAGGTAGAAGATAATGGTGATGATGAGGCTCATTTGGTGCCTCTAGATCAAAGGAGAGGCCGCCAGGAAAATGAAAATATTCCAGACCCTCCCCCGCCTCATCGACGAGCAGCTCCTCGGGTGCTTCCAAATGAAGGTTATTCTAGTGCCATTGTCCCTCTCTAATCCGGGCGGGCAATTTCTAGATTACAAATGTGATGTTGACCTTATTGAAGCAACGAGGGTACTTCACAAGTGCTCCCCATTAGAATGCATATAAACATTTAAAGGGATTTTTGGATACCTGTTGGGGAAGCAAGCAAATAAACGTGTCATAGGATGCATTGAGACTAAGAATGTTCCCTTTTTCACTTAGAGGGAAAGCATTGGACTGTCTCGAAAGACTCCCCAACCATTCCATCACCACGTGGGATGAGTTGGAGGACAAGTTTATAGCCAAGTTTTTCTCACCAAGACATATGGCAGCTTTAAGGGATGAAATCTTAGCCTTCAAGCATGTCATGCCCCAAAACCAAGGGACACGACCGGCGCTCGACCGGGTAGCCCTAGTCAAGCGGACCTGGATTCCTTTTTCCCTCCCACATATTACCCCGAAATTTCCGATGTACATTATTCAATTATAATTAAGACGCATTCTTACAATCTGAAATTAAATCATAGATTTCTGTCATTACCAACATGTGGTACAATACTTACAAAATATACATAACACACAGTTTTACTTTACGTGGTCTACAAGTTATACTGCCCAAAATACATATGTACATAACCCACATTTCCTGTCTACGGAGCCTCTAAGAGTACGAAGGAGTTATATAATACTTGCCGGTAACAAGGCTCCGGCTATACCTTACACAAATACCAAAATAAAAATCCGGAAGAAAATGTGGCATGAACCACACAAGGCCCCGAGGGGAGAGGGGCTCACCAAAACAGCTGATAGAACGTAGAGGAGGCTCTACTGTCGGTGGGCTGGAGTACCTGCTATAGAACCACCTACAATCATCACAAGAATGTAGCGCCCCCGGCAAAAGGGACGTCAGTACATTTGAATTGTACTGGTATGTATGAACAAACTTTACTCTAAGTAAACTCAATAATGCACAGGCAAGAGACAGACAGAGAGTCACATAATCACTGCACAAGTTATAGAAAGATACACAATGGAAGTTCCACAATTTTCACTTCATCACAATCACAATCGCAATTCCACCCTTGTCCCTTCTCAACATTTCACCCTTATTTCTTCTGTTGCAGCGCGCAACCCGATCCCACCAGACAATCACAATCATTGGTTGTGTTTCTGTTGCGGCGTGCAACCCGATCCCACCGGACAATCACATCATACTTATCACTTCTCACATATCACCCTTATCCCTCCTGTTGCGGCGCGCAACCCGATCCCACCAAACAATCATATCTCATATCAACAATGACCATTCAGAATTCAATCACAGAAAATTTCAACAATAGGAATACATCTTCTTTACAACCCACAATACGTATAAAAAGAAAATCGTGCCACAACAAACCTTACCAAACAGTGAATCGTATACGATATTGCCATAGCCTTTTTATTCAATTAAATCACACCACAACTCATTTTCATTACTTGTTACACAGCCTTTAGCATATACATTCATACTCTTGGATTCATTATCCTACTAGCATCATTTCACATAGCATAGTAGTGTGGTGATCAACTAAAGACAGACAGGGAATACACTTCACGCTTCAACACAATTCGAACAACCAGTTGCACACATTCACACCAATACATGTACCGTATGCTCGGACACCACAAAGCGATTTTATAAATATTAAAGTTAGCAATACATACCTGGAGTCGAGTTACCCCTTTTTAATTTCTATCGCAATTCACTGAACCGTCTAGCACCGTCAATCTAGTTCACAATGCGACATATTTACCTTAGAATTAGGAGTCTCGAATTCATTTGAGCATTTTATCAAACACCATGTGATCCCTTAGCTTAACTAAACCCCTTTTTAGTGAAAGATTACTCTACTTTCTTCCATTTACTAAGTTGTGGAAGATTATTCACATGCATGCAAGGTCTCAACTTTCATTCTCAAGAACCAACCTATGTGTGTTTATTTCTTAGTTAAATTCCTAAAATTTGAGAAAAATAAGGTGAAGACTTACCTCTTATGATGATGAAGATGACGACTATTCGATAAACTTCCAAGCCTGGATAGAGATGGAGGACCAATTTGGGGAAGATGAGGACTTCTCTCCTTAGAACCCACTCTCACTTCTCTCTATTTTGTTTAGAAACCAGTTAAAATGAAAGGGGCCAGGGGTTAAATGAAACTGGGGTCGGGTATAAAAATTAGAAAATTAAAAGACCGTGTCGAATATGCGGTCAGGAATGCGATCGCATTCCTGACATGCGGTCCGCATATGGGACCGCAGAATGGCCCTCAGGTGGGCCAAAATTCGAAAACAATCTGACCAGGTATGCAACCACTATGCGGTCCGCATACTCGTTATGCGATCGCATAGTGCATCGCATAACACCCCTCCCCAAAGCTCAAAGGCAATAATGTGATAGTTATGCGATCCGCAGAACCGAAATGCGGTCGCAGATTGGACCACATAGTTATCTTTCAGTTGGGCAGTGATCTGCCTGTGTATGCGACCACTATGCGGTCCGCATACATGTTATGTTATCGCATAGTGCGTCGCATAGCACCCAATTTCTGGAAAATTTAATTCCTTAGCTCCCGGGGTACTTTTTGTTCAAATAAGGTCCGTTTTAGGAATTTCCACAGTAAAAGCAACTCGGGGACTCGTTCGGCCATTATTTTAAGCAAGAAATTCTACGGGTCTTTACAAAGCAGGAACCCAATAAACCACTTCATGAAATTAGGAAGCGATATAGAACTATGTTCAAGGAATTCCCCTATAATGACATGTCATAAGCTATGATCCAACAAATATTTTACCGGGGTATAAACACGACCAATCAATGTGTGGTGAACCAGTTAGCTGGGGCTAATTTTATGAAGCTGGCATATGCAGAGGCCTGTGACATTCTTGATGAAATGGCTGACACTTCTTCAGCGTGGCAAAGTCGGGAAAATGTTCCCCAAGGAGACCCAAATGTAATCAATCTTCATAACGAACTCCAAGACCATGGACAAGCCATAGCTGAGTTAACAACAACCATGAACCAGCTATCCAAAGCACAACTTCAGTAGATTCAAGGACCAAAGCAAGTAAATGCAATGAAAGGTTTCAATCTAATGGTCAACAGGAGGAGACAGCATGGCCAACAAATGCAAAGCAATAATGATCAATATGAGCAAAGTGGAAGTGGCTACAACCAAGATGATTCATATGATGACCAGAATGAGGAAGTATTGTATACCAACAATTATCAAGGACAACGGAGCAATGCTCCAAATCAACAATGGAGATTGCAAGGGACTAATCAGAATTGGAACAATCAAGGGCAAGGAAATTGGAACAATAACAACAACAACTCCAACGATTGGAGGAACAACAACCAAAATTGGGGTGGCAACAACAATTGGAATGGCAATAACAACAACAATTGGGGAGGAAATAGAAATCAGGGGTAGGGCTTTCAAAAGCCCCCGATGTATCAACAACCCAACAATCCACCTCCATATCAATCTCAAGGTCAAAGTTCGTCAAGCAATGAAATGGGGCGGATCGAGAATATGTTCAAACAGATGATGGAACGGACTGCCGATTTCGATGCTCAAATTGCCTCCCACACTACTTCCATACGCAACCTTTAAGTCTTAATGGGTAAAATCTCGCAAGAAATGTACACTCGCCCTAAGGGGGCACTACCTAGTGACACGGTAGTAAACCCGAAGGGTGGGAGAAATAACAATACTGGTAATGTAATGGAGGTGACCACAAGGAGCGGTAGAGGTGGTGAAGCAAGTACCTCCAAGCAAAAGAGAGTTGTGAGTGATGATGATGAAGTGCAAAATGATGATGTTCCAATAGCTGATCAGAGTGAGTGAAGAGCAATTGAATGGTGAAGTGAGGATTGATATTCATGGCAACGAGGAGGAGACTCAAAATGACGTAAACCCGTCTAGGGAACACGTGATAGACATACCCGAGCAGGTAGTGGCAAAAGCCAAGGCTTCTTTGCCAAGGCCTCCTCCGCCTTATCCTCAAAGACTTGAAAAGCAAAAGAATGAAAACCAATTCAAGAATTTTATTGATGTCACGACCATAATTCCGCTGCGGTCGTGATGGCGCCCAACACCGGGGTCAGGCAAGCCAACACCTATCTACTAGTGAGGTTACTTTACATGTTTAAGTGATTAAAATCTCTTTCGGGTTTTTAAGGTAAGAAATTCATTAAAAATAACATTTAAACGTAAGCACGTGAGATTATGTAATTCAAAGGTATTGCCAGCACATATAACTCCGCAAAATACCAGGCAAAAACTATAAAGTGTGCCAGAACCTAGTGTCACTAGTCAACAGGCGACTGGGAGAATCTACAAAATGCTACTAATAAATGCACTACTGTCTGAAAGGTAATAGACAATAATATCCAAAAACTATAAGCAGAGGACTCCACAGTTCTGTCGAGATCGCCAAGGGAAGCATCTCACCGTGTAGTCAGCCGAATAGAAACTCTCAACGATGACCACCGAAATAGTGACCGGATGCAGCTGCCTCAGAACCTGTACAATTAAGTACAGAAGAGTAGCATGAGTACATATATTTAAATATGTACCCAGTGAGTATCCCGTCTAAACTCGAAAGGTAGTGACGAGAGGTAGACGTATTACTCACTAGGTCAATAATAATAAGATATTGCAACAAAATTAAACAGGAGCAAATAATTATGGAAAACGGGTAGACATGGAGCAGTCAAGTATACAAGTAAAATCTCCCTTTCAATATCAAACAACAATAGTAAATAGAATCCTCGAGTTTCTTTCCAAACCAAACAATTTAAATAAGGAAATTTTTATGATAAAAGCTCTCAGACAGATAAATAGCATGTAATACGCCGAAGCGTACGGCCGAAGCGTCGCAATAATTTAAAGGTGCACTGTCGAGGGTCGACGGCCCGTACCATAGATGCATCTATTACTCCGCTCACGAATCGATCATGTGATGCGGTTAACATAATATAAGGCTACCCCGCTCACAATTCATACTAGTGACTCGGGTGCTCGTAACATACACATAATCATTAGCTGAAGCTGCTAGTTTTTGGCCCTGATTGGGGTCCGGGAGGCCCCTAGGCCCACCCGAGCTCCCGTGCAATAATACCAAAAAGTCCTAAATCCTATTACGGACTCGCTCGAGCCTTCGAAACCCTCAAAACAACGTTAAAACTCAAAATCACCCCTCAAAACCCCTAGAATTAAACTTAGAAATTTCAAGTTTTAAAATTCGGTTTCAATGCGCCGAAGCGACCTACACTACTCGGAATAACACCAAACTTTACAGGCAACACATAATAATCATATTTAACATGTCCCGGGCTCCGGAACTATAATACAGACCCGGTAACAAGGCTTTCACATTAATTATCATTTTCAAAAACCTTATTATTCTTCAGAAAACAATTTTCTTTAAATTTTCATTTCTCGGCCTTGGGACCCCGGAATTTGATTCCGGGAACACGCCCAAGTCCCATATTTCCTGGAGCCTCAAGGACCGTCAAATCACGGGTCCGGGTCCGATTACCAAAAATTTTGACCAAAGTCAACTTTAATCAATTATTTATTAGAATTTTAGTTTTTTATCAAGTTTTCACATGGAAGCTTCTCGGCTACACGCCCAGGATGCACACGCATATCGAGGTGAGATTAGCGGAGGCTTTTCGGAGCCTCGCAATGCATATTTAGCTAGATTAGCGCCGGATGACCATTTGGGTCATCACAATCTCCACCTCTTAAACAAATGTTCGTCCTCGAACGGACATAGATATGTACCTACGTCTGGAAAAAGATGGGGATAGCGGCTCCGCAATTCTTCCTCGGACTCCCAAGTCGCCTCCTCAACTGGCTAGCCCCGCCACTGGTCCTTCGCGGCAGAAACTCTCTTAGATCTCAACTGGCGATCCTGTCTGTCAATGATAGCAACTGGCTCCTCCTCGTAGCCCAATCTCTCATCTAACTGAATAGTGCTGAAATCCACCACGTGAGAGAAGTCGGGGTGATACCTCCGGAGCATGGACACATGGAAGACTGCATGAACTCCAGATAAGTGGGGAGGCAAGGCAAGCTTATAAGCAACTACTAGCCGCAACACCTCGAAAGGACCTATAAACCTCGGACTTAGCTTGCCCTTCTTCCCAAACCTCATAAAGCCTTTCATAGGCGATACCTTCAACAGAACCTTGTCCCCCTCCATAAATGATACATCACGAGCCCTATGATCTGCATAGCTCTTCTGTCCGGACTGTGCTATGCAGAGCCTCTCCTAAACCAACTTCACCTTCTCTAAGGCATCTCTCACCAGGTTCGTGCCATATAACTTAGACTCGCCAGGCTCAAACCACCCGATGGGGGAACGACATCGTTGACCATACAAAGTCTCAAATGGAGCCATCTCAATGCTGGCGTGATAACTGTTATTATAAGCAAACTCGGCCAAAGGCAAGAACTGGTCCAACTAACCTCCGAAGTCAATCACACATGCCCTGAGCATGTCCTCCAATATCTGAACTGTACGCTCCGACTGACCGTCGGTCTGAGGGTGAGAAGTTGTGCTAAGATCTATCTGAGTGCCCATCTCTCGGTGCAAAGCTCTCCAGAAGTGCGAGGTGAACTAAGGACCTCGGTCTGATATAATGGACACCGGTACACCGCGCAACCGGACTATCTCCCGAATATAGATCTGGGCTAGCCTCTCAGATGTATAAGTAGTAGCCACGGAATGAAATGCGCCGATTTGGTCAACCTATCCACAATGACCCAAAACGCGTCAACCTTCCGTAAAGTCTGAGGTAACCCAACTACGAAGTCCATGGTAATGCGCTCCCACTTCCACTCAGGAATGGGCATCTGCTGAAGTAGGCCACCCGGCATCTGGTGCTCACACTTCATCTGCTGATAATTAAGGCACCTAGCCACGAACTCCACGATGTCTCTCTTCATCCGCCTCCACTAGTAATGCTGCCCCAAATCACGGTACATCTTCGTAGCACCCAGGTGGACACAATACCGCGAACTGTGTGCCTCCTCAAGTATCCTTTACCTCAAGCCATCAACATTGG
The DNA here is from genome assembly GCA_005239495.1 of Nicotiana undulata. Classification (NCBI taxonomy): domain Eukaryota; kingdom Viridiplantae; phylum Streptophyta; class Magnoliopsida; order Solanales; family Solanaceae; genus Nicotiana; species Nicotiana undulata. The sequence continues at coordinate 22,088 of ML279793.1, read as the reverse complement.
GCATACACAAACAACCTTGGAGCCTCAGAACACCATCCTCGCCAATAGTAATCTCTTTGGAACCACCCTGAAAAACTGTATCCCAGAGCTGAACCAAGCGTGGATCGTCATACTGCCGAGCCTTAATCTCCCCTAATAATGAAGACTGAGCAACCACATGTGCTAGAATCCGACAAGGCTCCGAAAGATCTAATCTCACCAGACGGTTAGCCAAAGACTAAATGTCCAAGGCTAGAGGTCTCTCCTCAGCTGCAATGTAAGCCAAACTACCCATACTCTCCGCCTTCCTACTCAAGGCATCTGCTACCACGTTCGCCTTGCCCGGATGATAAAGGATGGTGATGTCATAATCCTTCAGCAACTCAAGCCACCTGCGTTGCCTCAAGTTAAGATCCCTCTGCTTAAACAGATGCTGCAAGCTGAGGTGATCTGTATAAACCTCACAAGACACCCCATATAAATAATGCCTCCAAATATTAAGAGCATGAACAATCACTGCCAACTCTAGATCGTACACTGGATAATTCTTCTCATGAACCTTCAGCTGGCGCGAAGCATAGGCAATATCTCTCCCTTCCTGCATCAACACACACCCCAAACCCACGCGTGAAGCGTTGCAATACATTGTATACATCCCAGAACCTGAGGGTAATACCAAAACTGGTGCTGAAGTCAAAGCCGTCTTGAGCTTCTGAAAGCTCGCCTCACGCTCGTCAGACCACTGAAATGAGGCATTCTTCTGAGTCAATCTGGTCAGTAGGGCTGCAATGGATGAAAAGCCCTCCACAAATCGTCGGTTATAGCCCGCTAGACCCAAGAAACTCCTGATCTCAGTAGCTGAAGTAGGACGTGGCCAACTCTGAACCGCCTCAATCTTCTTAGGATCAACCTTAATACCCTCTCCGGATACAACATGACCCAAGAATGCCACGGAATCTAACCAAAACTCACACTTGGAGAACTTAGCATATAGATTTTGTTCTCGCAAGGTCTGGACCACAACTCTCAAATGTTGCTCGTGCTCTCCTAGGCTACGTGAATAAATCAGAATGTCATCAATGAAGACGATGACAAAGGAATCAATGTACGGCCTGAACACCCTGTTCATCAAGTCCATAAATGCAGCAGGGGCATTAGTCAAGCCAAAGGACATCACCAAGAACTCATAGTGGCCATATCTCGTACGAAAAGCTATCTTCGGGACATCAGAAGCCCGAATCTTCAACTGGTGGTACCTCGATCTCAAATCAATCTTCAAAAACACCCTGGCACCCTGCAACTGGTCGAATAAATCATCAATGCGCGGCAATGGATACTTGTTCTTGATGATGACTTTGTTCAAATGGCGGTAATCAATGCACATCTGTATAGACCCATCTTCATTCTTCATGAATAGTACTAGAGCACCTTACGGCGATACACTCGGCCTGATGAACCCCTTAGCCAACAATTCCTCAAGCTGCTCCTTCAACTCCTTAGGAGCCATACGATACGGGGGAATGGAAATAGGCTGGGTATCTGGAGCTAAGTCAATGCAAAAATCAACATAACGATCCAGAGGCATGCCTGGAAGATCTGAAGGGAATACATCTGCAAACTCTCGAACCACGGGCACTGAATCAATAGTCGGAGACTCGGGCGTGGTGTCCCGCACATAAGCAAGATATGCCAAACAACCCTTCTCGACCATATGTCGAGCCTTCAGGAAGGAAATAACTATGCTGGTTGCGCTGACTGAGGAACCTCTCCACTCTAGTCTGGGCAACTCGGGCATGGTCAATGTAACTGTCTTGGCGTGGCAATACAAGATGGCATGGTGAGGACATAGCCAATCCATCCCCAGGATAATCTCAAAGTCAACCATGTCGAGCAATAGAAGGTCCGCTCTAGTCTCGTGCCCACGAAATGAGATCACACAAGACCGAAAGACCCGGTCTACCACTACAGAATCACCCACGGGGGTGGATACATATATAGGAGAAGCCAAAGACTCACGAGGAACATCTAGAAAGCAAGCAAATAAGGCTGACACATATGAATAGGTAGATCCTGGATCAAATAGTACTGATGCCTCTCTAGAACATACTGAAATAATACTTGTGATCACGGCATCTGAGGCCACTGCATCTGCTCGGGTCGGTATAGCATAAAATCTGGCTGGAGTACCTGAAGACTGACCCCCGCTGGACTGAATAGGAGCTGGTTGAGCTCCTCCTGCCTGGCCTCAACCTCTGGGACGACCTCTACCCGTCTGCCCTCCACCTCTAGGTGGACGGAGCACCTGTGCTGAGTATGTAGGCTGATAACTCTGCTGGACGGTCTTACCCCAAAGTCTGGGGCAAGCCCTCCTCATATGACCTGAATCCCCACACTCGAAGCATTTCACTGGAGGCATACCCTGCTTCCCTGAAGAAGGAGGACCCTGAATAGCTGGGGAACGGAGGGAAACCTCTAGCATAGCACTGAAATAGGAGCTAGGAGGACCCTGATGACCTGAATACCCGCCTGAGGAACCCTGAATGGCTGGAGGGAGGTAACAACTCTCCGGCATGGCACTGAAGTATCGTCTCGCTGGAGCACCGTGAGAAGGTGGTGGTGGAGCTGAATATGGAGGCCTGATGGGCTCACCTCTGCCAAACTGACCTCTGCCCCTAGCTGGGCTACCTCTGAAATCTCCATAAAATCTAGCTTTCTTGTCCTGCTGACTCTGCTCCCTGCTCCTATACCGGTAACCCTCAATCTGGTGAGCTATCTCAACCACGAGCTAATAAGGAGTACCCATCTCCACCTCTCGGTCCATGTTGTCCCTAATACCCGAATTTAACCCTGTTACAAACCTTCGCACCCTCTCAGCATCAATAGGAATAATCATGAGGGCATGGCGGGACAACTCCGAAAATTTTACCTCGTAGTCGGTCACGGACATCTGGCCCTGCTTCAGCAGCTCAAACTGATAACGTTGCTCTTTCCTCTCCGAGGGTGGAATATACATGTCAAATAATAGTTGAGTAAACTGCTGCCAAGTTATCGGAGATGAACCTGCTGGCCTACCAAGGATGTAAGACTGCCACCATCTGTGGGCTCTACCCTCAAGCTGGAAAGTGGTGAAATCGACCCCATGGGACTCTATAATCCTCATGTTGTGCAGTCTGTCCCTGCACCTATCAATGAAGTCCTGAGCATCCTCACCCCTCTCACCTTCAAAGGTCGGAGGGTGCAATCGGGTCCATCTGTCAAGTAGCTTCTGCGGATCGCCGTCCGCAGCCAGTCTGAGCTTAGGGGCTTCTGGTTGTGCCCCACCCACCGGTAATGTGTCCGGAGTCTGATATACCGCCATTGCATGACCTACGGCCTGAGAAGTAGGGGTCTGAACTACCCCTCCTTCCTGAGAGGTGGAAGGATCTACTGGAAATAATCCAGCCTGAGTCATAGTATCCATGACCGCATCATACGGCCCATGACCTCCTGAAAGCCTGGGGCAGTCAAAAACTCTGTCGGGGCAGGGTCTGCTGGGGGCACCTCATCGTGCTGCTCAATAAATGGATCCTCTATGGGCACTAGTGGAACAACTTTGGGACGCCCTCGTCCCTCACGTCGGGCCGGTGCCCTCCCCTGACCTCTACCTCGGGCGACGGGGGTAGCGGCATCTCCCGGATCAGGGATAACAGCTACACGAGTCCTCACCATCTGTGAGAGAATAGAAGAACGAAACTTAGTAACCGTCGACTGCACGATAGAATAGAAATAAAGAGAGGTTTCTTAACGCCTTATAGTCTCTCGAAGATAAATACAGATGTCTCTGTATAGATCCGCAAGACTCTACTAGGTTATCCTGTGACTTGTGAGACCTACGTAAACCTAGCGCTCTGATACCATGTTGTAACGACCCAAATTCCGCTACGGTCGTGATGGTTCCCAACACCGGGGTCAGGCAAGCCAACACCTACCTACTAGTGAGGTTACTTTACATGTTTAAGTGATTAAAATCTCTTTCGGGTTTCTAAGGTAAGAAATTCATAAAAAACAACATTTAAACATAAGCACGTGAGATTATGTAATTCAAAGGTATTGCAAGCACAAACAACTCCGCAAAATACCAGGCAAAAATTATAAAGTGTGCCAGAACCTAGTGTCACAAGTCAACAGGCGACTGGGAGAATCTACAAAATGCTACTAATAAATGCACTACTGTCTGAAAGGTAATAGACAATAATATCCCAAAACTATAAGTAGAGGACTCCACAGTTCTGTCGAGATCGCCAAGGGAAGCAGCTCATTGTATAGTCAGCCGAATAGAAACTCTCAACGATGACCACCGGAATAGTGACCGGATGCAGCTGCCTCAGAACCTGTACAATTAAGTACAGAAGGGTAGCATGAGTACATATATTTAAATATGGACCCAGTGAGTATCCCGCCTAAACTCTAAAGGTAGTGACGAGAGGTAGACGTATTACTTACTAGGTCAATAATAATAAGATATTGTAACAAAATTAAACAGGGGCAAATAATTATGGAAAACGGGTAGACATGGAGCAGTCAAGTATACAAGTAAAATCTCCCTTTCAATATCAAACAACAATAGTAAATAGAATCCTCGAGTTTCCTTCCAGACCAAACAATTTAAATAAGGAAAAGTTTATGATAAAAGCTCTCAGACTGATAAATAGCATGTAATATGCCGAAGCGTACGGCCGAAGCGTCGCAATAATTTAAAGGTGCACTGCCGAGGGTCGACGGCCCGAACCATAGATGCATCTATTACTCCGCTCACGAATCGATCATGCGACGCGGTTAACATAATATAAGGCTACCCCGCTCACGAATCATACTTGTGACTCGGGTGCTCGTAACATACACATAATCATTAGGAAAGCCTTAAGAGAAATTTCGGTGCATGATTGAAAATATAGAATCAACATTTAAATTTACAAAATACCCGCTATTATTTCCATATCAATTTTAGGGATACCAACCAACCGAAGGTACATGAAAGTATACAGGCAAGACACGTAAAAGCATGCTTGTGAATCCTAAAACTACCCAACATAGCATAATAGTTGCTACGCACGGACTCTCGTCACTTGGTGCGTATGTAGCCCCCGCAAATAAGGACATTCAGTCAATCACAATTACCTATGGGCACAATTCCCTCTTACAAGGTTGGAAAGGAGACTCACCTCGCGTAGAACCTTCTCCTCGGGTCAAGAAAGTGCCCGAAACTCCAACCCAATGACTCAGAACTAACCAAATATTATTTAAATACATCAATATACGTTCAAAAGTATGAAATTCTACTACAAATTAGGCTAATTCACCATTCTTGAAGAAATCCTAAAATACACCCCCAGGCCCACATACTCGGATTCCGGATATTTTCGAAGAAAACACTCACCCATAACCTAAGGATCATTTTTATATAAATTTCATAAGATTTCATGGTGAAAAAGTGGTGAAATTCCCCTAAATTCATAAACCCTAGGTATCCACTCTAACCCCTTTAATTCCATTAATTAGATGGTAATCTACCTAGGTTTGGATGTAATAAACTATCATTTAATTGAAAAATACTTACCTCTTAGCAACTAGGCCGAACACTCTCTTGGAAGCTCTCAAAATCGCCTATGGTGGGGAAGAAAATGGTGAAAAGAAGAAGAAACATGTATTAAATGAATCACTGCTTTCAGTGATTCTCGCACCTGCGGTCATTGGACCGCACCTGTGGCCAAATGGTCGCACACGCGATGAAGGCCAAGGAAGCCTGGGACCGCACCTGCGAAGGAATTCCCGCACCAGCGGGTCCGCGCCTGCGGACAAACCTCGCACCTGCGAGGTTGCGCCTGCGAGAGAGAGTCCGCTCCTGCGAAAATTGGCCAGCCTTCCCCTGGGTCGCACCTGCGATGGTTTGACCGCAGGGGCAGTATCGCACCTGCGACCTGGGCAACCGCACCTGCGGTCACACCAGATCTGGTGCACCAGCAGCTGAAGCTGCTAAAGTTTCACCTCGATTGGGGTCCGGGAGGCCCCTGGGATCACCCGAGCCCTCGTGCAATAATACCAACAAGTCCTAAATCCTATTACGGACTCACTCAAGCCTTCGGAACCCTCAAAACAGCGTTATAACTCAAAATCACCCCTCAAAACCCCTTGAATCAAACTTAGAAATTTCAAGTTTTAAAATTCGGTTTCAATGAGCCGAACCGACCTACACTACTCGGAATAACACCAAACTTTACAGGCAACACATAATAATCATATTTAACCTGTCCCGGGCTCCGGAACCATAATACGGGCCCGGTAACAAAGCTTTCACATTAATTATCATTTTCAAAAACCTTACTATTCTTCAGAAAACAATTTTCTTTAAAAATTCATTTCTCGGCCTTGGGACGCCGGAATTTGATTCCGGGCACACGCCCAAGTCCCATATTTTCTTATGGACCCTCCGGGATCGTAAAATCACAGGTCCGGGTCCGTTTACAAAAAATATTGACCAAAGTCAACTTTAATTAATTAATTATTAGAATTTTAGTTTTTCATCAAGTTTTCACATGGAAGCTTCCCGGTTACACGCCAGAATGCACACGCATATCGAGGTGAGATTAGCGGAGGCTTTCGGAGCCTCGGAATGCAGATTTAGCTAGATTAGCGTTGGATGACCATTTGGGTCATCACAATTGAGATGATGAAAAGCTTGTCAACCAATGTGCCATTAGTGGAAGATCTTGAGCAAATGTCGGGATACGCCACGTTTATTTAAGACTTGGTGACTAAAAAGAGATCTATGGATTGTGATACCATCAAAATGACTCATCAAGTGAGTGCCACTGTGCACTCGATGGATCCAAAGCTTGAAGATCCCGCCACATTTACAATCAGTGCGGATTTTGCAAAGGCCTTGTGTTATTCGGGTGCAAGTATAATTTGATGCCTTACTCTGTATTCAAAACTTTGGTTATTGGTCAATCGAGAGCAACTTCAATGAGACTGCAAATGGCAGATAGAACAATAAAGAGGCCCCTTGGTATTATTGATGATGTTCTTGTAAGGGTCGACAAGTTTATCTTGCCTACTAATTTTGTGATTCTAGACTGCGAAGTCGACTATGAGGTGCCTATAATCCTGGGAAGGCCTTTCCTAGAAATAGGGAAGGCATAGGTGGATGTGGAAGCCGGGGAGCTCACCTTCCGGGTGCGTGGATGAAAAGGTTGTCTTCTACGTGTGCAAATCAATAAGGCATGCGAATAGTACTGAGGTTTTCTCTTTTGTGGATCTTGTGACGGAAGTGATAATTGATGATACAAGTGCAATGATCAATGTGGAAGATCCTATGGAAGCTGTTTTGTTGAACCATAAGGATGATGTAAGGGATGGCTTGGTTGAATGCGCAAATTCCTTTCAAGGAATTGGATCCTACTCTTGTGGGCCCCGTAAACTCTCCTTGGACTTGGAAAATCCAAAGACTCCACTGACAAAGCCCTCGATCGAGGAGCCACCAACATTGAAGTTGAAGCCTCTCCCATCACACCTCAGGTATGAATTCTTGGGCACTTCTTCTACATTACTTGTTATTCTCTCTGCTTGCTTAACCAAAGTGCAGGTAAACTCCACTCCTGAAGTACTTCAAAGAAGAAAAAAGGTAATTGGATGGACCGTAGCTGATATTCGGTGCAAAAGCCCCGCCTTTTGCATGCATAAAATTATACTTGAAGATGATGCAAAACCGTCTACGGAACATCAGTGGATGTTGAACGAGGCTATGCAAGAGGTCATCAAGAAGGAGATTATCAAATGGCTTGATGCATGGGTTATCTATCCAATCTCAGAAAGTGCATGGACTTCACCGGTGCAATGTGTGCCGAAAAGGGGGGGTATGACTATGGTGAAAAATGAGAAGCATGAGTTGATCCCCACCAGAACCGTGATCGAATGGAGGTTATGCATTAACTACAGAAAGCTGAACAAGGTGACCCGAAAAGATCATTTTCCATTGCCCTTTCTTGTTCAGATGTTAGACAGACTTGCCGGGCGGGCCTACTATTGTTTCTTGGATGGGTACTAATGTTACAATCAGATTCTCATAGCCACAGAAGACTAAGAGAATGCCCCTATAGTCGACACAAAACCTCAACGTTCCACCCAATGATCTTCTTGATGAATTACAAGTAGATCATCTACTATGGGAATGGGGTACTTATCTTTGATAGTGATCTCATTAAGGCCCCTATAGTCCACACAAAACCTCCATGTTCCATCCTTTTTCTTCACAAGTAGTGCAGGTGAAGAGAATGGGGATTGACTGTGTTGTATTATCCCATTCGGGAGCATCTCCCTAACTTGATTCTCCAGCTCTTCCTTTTGGAAATAGTTATACATGTATGGCCTTAGACTTACAGGAGAAACTCCAAGTTTGAGGGGAATGTTGTGGTACAATGATCTCTGCAAGGAGGTAGGGATTTTGGTTCAGACAAAACATCCGAATAGCTGGCTAACAATTCTAGGATTGCAGCATCCACAGTCTCATGTTCTTGTGCATTCACAGTTTCTATCATGAACAAATGAGCCATGATAGTCTGCCCCTTTCTCAACAGTTTACCCATGGTACTCACACTGATCAAGCTTAGTTGCCCATTTTCAGGAATAGCCTGCAGTACTACCTCGTTACCTTTTCTTCCAATTGTTACGCCCTGCAATATTACGTCGATATTACACCTTGCAGTATTAAATTACGATGATCTTGCGCCCTGTAGTATTATACGTTGAATTTGTCGTAAGGAAATTGACATCAGTCCAAAGAACAGATTATTTGGAGATTATAAGGATTATGCTAATTCAAATAAGTGATAAGTAAATTCGTGAAGGTGAGAGGGGAAGCAAGTTAAAGAAAATGAATTTTAGTCCAAGTTTGGTATATTGGGATAAAATACGGGTCGAGCGATAATACCTGATATTTTAAAACTAGTACCATACAAGGTACCATATGACCACGATAGTAGGATGTATAAAATGTATAAAAAATAAGTAGTATTTTAAGTAATTTGAGACAATTCTTAATTACGCGGGTAATTGGTTAATTATCGGATAGCGGGATATTACTTAATTAATTAATTAATTATTGGATAAGATTAACAAATATTTCACGTGACAGCCTTATAACATATACTAAGTGACTCTTGCATTTTAAACAGACGTGGCATACGAGTTGATTAGCTAACACCAAGAACTGGTTTTATCTTAAAGTTGAAGAGGAATATTATAGGGAATGACTGAAGTAGTATTCTGTTGGTAGTCCAACTAGGTAATTGTTCTTGTCCTCAACTATCCTTTAAATGTTGAAGAGTATAATGAGATGATGACTAATGGAGTCTTTCTTGGGAAGATATGGATACTTTGAATTGACTTGTAAAATTACTCTTTGGTATTGTCACTTTGTAAAGTACAAATTGGGACTCCTATTGGATTATAACATCCTGATAAAATTCTTACGTATGTAAAACAACTCATAATCAGAACCAAGTTTTCAAGGGCAGTGGGAATAATCATCAATCTAGTGAAACAGTAATGGAAGTCAAGACTAAAACTAACTGGCTTGGTTATATATATTTTGGTAGACAAGTTTTAAAGCGGCCGATAGTCTACAATTATCTTGTTTTGGGGAAGTGGCGCATTCTTGTTTTCCAAGTTTATACAACTTGCTATCTATTGATTACATGGAGGAAAATTAGAAAGTATCTGTCGAAGTTACGAGTGATGGTGATGACCAAGATGACCATGGATATGAAGATGGGATTCACCACTAGTAAATGCAGGGGAACCACGATCAGTCCACTTTAATATGTTTGAATGCTTTTAATGTTACATCAACACCACCCTCTACCTCACTGGTTCATGCGGCTCGGGTCTCAATTTCTTAAGGGGTCCGGGTATGTTAAGGCTAAACCTTTCCTTCATTTCGGCATGATCTTGTAATTACACTAGTTTGATAATGAGGCATAAAGATAAAATTCATATCCCGAAATTTACGTATATTTTCCTAGTCTTGTAAGTTACAATATTCTTTTTATCGGAACTTCATATTAAATTGAGTATTTTCTCTTTCTAGTCAATAGAGCAGAAAGTCTATATATACAGTAGTACAGTATTTTCATTACGATCGAGCTATAATCGATGGGCAGGACCCTATTGGGAAACCTCTGATCAGATGGTAAGTTATATACCAAGATTATTGTGGCCGAGCGCTTAAGAGCGAGCCCAGTTGGTCGTGATACAGAACCTAGTATGGCCGAGTACCTATGAGCGATCCTACTACGGTAGAGCAATTATATAGGTTCGGACAACTATTTTAATTACTATATTGAGAGAGTTGAGTCAATATCAGCAAGTAAGCATATCTTTGGATTATCTTTGACTCCCAGCTACTTTCAGTTATTAGCTTTCAGTTTCAGCTTTCAATTCTTCTGTCGCCTTATAAACTCGGGACATTATTCATACTGACGTCCTTTTGTTAGGGATGCTGCATTCATGCCTGCAGGTATAGATGATTAGTTTGACGAGCCCTCATAATAGACGAGACTAGCATTCAGCGAAGGATCGGTAAGTCTCCACCTCATTTGGAGTGTAGTCGAGTCTGTGAGTCATCAGGTAAGAGTTTTTCTATAAACTTATGGGTAGGCCGGTACCCTGTTCCATTGATGTCGAATAATCTTAGAGGCGTTGTATACACAAAGGTTTATTTTGTACAGTATGTTAGAGGCCTTGTCGGCCCATATGTATTCATGTTTTAAGAACGATAGTTTATTGATACAGTGTTGCCCACTTATAGTTATGCATTATGAGTTGTGGCCTTGTGGGCCCATGATAGTTACAAAAGGAATGAGTCCAACTAACTCGATCTATGTGTGTTCTAGTTTTGGTCGAATGATCATGAGTTACAGAGTGGTTCGCTCGGGCCAGCACGGCAATGGGTGCCAGCCTCGCCTCCCCATGTTCGGGGCGTGACAAAGTGGTATCAGAGTAGTTTTGTCCTAGGGAGTCTACAAGCCGTGTCTAGTAAAGTCTTATTTATGGGTGTGTCGTGCACCACACTTATAAGCACGAGGCTACGAGGAATTTAGGACTGTCACTCTTTCTTCTTACTCTAGAACGTGTGGTAGAGCTCACTTATAAGAATTCAAATTCCGAACTTATATTCGTAATAAGACGATGCCTACATTCAAAAAGAAGATCGATAAGAGATATAGTTGTGGAAGTGTGAGTTAGAGGAACTCGATTTTGCATCTTGCTTATTATGATTAAATAAGAGGTCTTCAGCAGATCATGCGTGTACTAAAAGGTGTACGGTTCTTGATAAGGAGCTTTTAGGAAAGAATACTTATCCACTCTTACGGTAAAAAGTAATAATGAAATCAGAAGTTAGACACGAGTGGCAGCAAGTAAAGGAAGTAAGGCGAAGAAGGGTACGAGGTACCCAGTTAATAAAGATTATCATCATTTACCATTCGGCAAGGGAGATATAAGCATTTTGAATTACCTTCAACAGTAACAGATGTACGTACATTTGGCCACACCAATCTAAGTTATGCTCTATGGGAACTAACAAATATTGTTTAAGAGAAGGACATATTATCACAATACGGCTGGGGTTAGAGTAAACCAAAATGGTGAATGGATTGTTTGTGTTAGTTGACATTTCCGAAAGATATTACAAATGTGCTAATAGATCTTCTTGTAAGACGCCCAGGTTATGCACTCTAGAATATTATGATTAGATATGAATAGTACGATGATCAAAAAAAAATCTGAAGATAGGCACTGAAAGCCTGGAAGGGATAAATATTACCTTAGTGTGACTCTTGTCCCTAGTAGAGAGAGGACGTTGAGCAACCCGAAGAGCCGATGAATGAAGCAAGGAGAGCTAAAAGCGAAAGAATGTCTTGTTGACGTTTTCACAAGAAAGGGATAGGTAGGAATATTAGTAGAGTAATGAGAAGAGATGTAAGGAAGATTTATGAGTGAGATGTGATACATGTATGACAATGGAAGAGTGTTACAGAATCTATAGTCAAATGAAGAAAGAGACGAGGGGTGATGAGCCTTAAGACAACAAAAGAGTATAGGCCATACAGTCACATCCTCATTTCGAGAAATAAGTTCGCGACTCTAACGTGATTAACAGAAGGAAAAGTTAGACCCTAGAATAATAAAAATCAGTATGGACTGGTGAACAAGATAAACTAAAAATGAATTTGGGACTAAGTGATTTGGTAAGAGTCAGCATCATGAGAATTTCATATTACGTTACGGCAATAATAGAATGGACAACAGAATAAAATCCATGATGAATTCAAAGAATAGGCCAACGAGAACTTAGTAGTTGATTTAGGAAGAGCCTAGTCATGACTAGACAAGATGTTACAGACAAATCAGTAGATCTTGCAAGATAAATGTAGTAAACCCAAACCTGGAGAATTCAGCCTCGTAGTAATGTCATTATAATACTTGAGATATATTCAAATAGGAGTCAGGATAGTTAAAGGTACCGTATGAGTGTTACGGGGATAAAAGAAAGTGCCACTGGGAAGGCAGTCAAAATATCAATTTAGAAGCAATCGTACAAGCATAAGGGCACGGAGGTAAGCAACTACGGATGATTATAGGCAAGGAAGGACATCAAAAAGTCCATAATAAGCTCACATCATTACGATAGTCAATATTTCTCCCTAAGTACTACAATGAAAGACTAGCTGAGGAAATAAGGAAGAAGGCTTCAACCTAAACATGGTAAATTGAAGGAGAAATGGTCATGTAAAAATAGTCTCACAACAACATTGTACGCACTCCATAAGAAAGTGACGTCTACTGTGGCTAATGAACGGGGAGTAAATTCCAAAGTGATATTTGAGCCCATATGAGTTGCACAGAAATACTGGCATGCGTGGGAACTAAGATAAGCTAAGTATGCACGCAACAATGTGGCAGAAAGACCAGGAAAAGAAGTAGCTTAGGTTAAAGAAAGCTGATGGAACGAAAGAAATTATTCGATCAATGATCTTGAGTCATTTACGTTATGAACGCACTTACGATTTCTAGGTACTATGCAGCATATATGTTGACAATCATATAGTCGTAGAAGACTCTGGTATAAGTTAAAAGAAAGAATTGAGCCCAGGTCATAGACAAAGCATTGAATTATTAGAAGATTGTATCATGGATATTCCATAGCGTCCGTGAAGGACTAAAGTAATAAATAATACCATGAGTCGCAGGTCGAAATATAGCTTAAGCCTACATAAAGGTTGATCATAAGGAATAATAAACTAAAGAGTTACATCAACGAAGTAAATCAGGAATCTGATTATTGGACCCAGAAAATTATAGAAATCGTGATTGAGAATATTGCAGAATTACTCTTAATATCAAAGGTACAAGAGAGATAGTACAACAAATATATTCTATAAAGGCCCTATGATAAAGACAGTTAGAAGAAGTACTTGCCTCATAAAAAGTCGGTATCAAACTCCCACTGATATGTCGGAGAATTTCGGCACATTTAATACCAAATTGCTTAGATTATAGCTTGTTTCAAGAGCATTTACCCTTTATACTTATAGAATTTTGATGTTTTACAGTGCATGGGGTGTAAATACTCAAGACCATGAAAAAGAGAGCAAAGAAGCTAAAAAGTGAGGAAAACAACACTATGGATTGCATATCTGACAAGAGGACATCGCATAACTAAGATGCGAGTCGCATAACGCACCCAGGGATAGCAGACCTCAACAGAAAGATAGGCAAGTTTCAAGAGCTAAAATGCGGTCAATTCTGCGACCGCATAACTCACATGTGAGCCGCAGAATTAACCGCAGAATCCCTGGTGCCTGAAGCCGCCTCAAGAATGTGATGCCAATCTGCGGTCGCATATCAAGAATGCGAACCGCAGATCAACAATGCGGTGACGACCAGGAAACTAGGGTTTAGATATGCGATGAGAACGTGAAGAATGCGAACCGCATTCCTGTTATGCGACAGGAATGCGATCGCATAACCTGCCTGCAGGGGCATTTTTTTCCGTTTTCTACCCGACTTTTCGCCCACTATAAAAGGATTTACTTGGGTTTTGTGGGTCAGTCTTGTCTAGTCTTTGAAGAACATTCCCCTATTAATGATTCTCTCCTTTTTGGAAGCATTAGAGCACTTCATTCTTGGTTTGTAAGCATTCATGACACTTAATACTCTTAGCTTTTTGTCATTTATTATGAGTAGCTAGCTTTAAATACTAAGGTTGTGGACCCTAAATGGGTGTTATGTATTTGGGTATTTAACATTGAATATATGCATAATGGGTTGTTGATATTTATTTACTCTTCAATGTATATTTATTGTTAGTGGTTGCAAACATTAACTTATGCCATAAATTCTCTCTTAGCTTGGAAAAGTGGGTTAGAATTGGTAAGAGTAAATATCAAGGACTCAAGGCTTTAAACCTTGTTTAATAGAATCACTTAGGAATAAGATGGTTTTATTTGGCATAAAGTGATTTGGTTTTATTGCAACACTTTTATATTTGAGATAATTATAAAGAGAAAATACTACTCTATTATTGGAAAATACTGGGTAGTCATTTAGAAATCAATTGCATATCAAGAACTTCACATTAGAAAGATATCATATAAATACCCATTTTCATTACACTTCATCAAAGGGGACACAACCTTGGTTCACTTAATCATATTAATTACAACTTTAATTAATTCTCATTGCTACTACTTCTATTAGATTATTACACAACCAACCCCCATATTCCCGTTCACTAATGGAATGGAATTATGATTTGAGTTAAGAATCACACTATCAAAGTAACATTTTCACACCTATTTCCTGTGGGATTCGACCCCAACCTTGTTGGGTTATTATATTTGACTTCGACCGCTTTACACTATTTTAAAGTGTAATTTGAGCGTATCACCCACCGAATTGTATAGGCACCATAGGTGCAAGTATTATAATAGAAGTTCAAATTTTGGACGTGTATTATACCTATGTGGAAGGGAAGTCATGAAAGAAATAGAAGATACGATGCAAGATTTAAAGGTGGTAAGGTAAAAGTGAACTACGTATGAGATACTCAAATGTAGAAGATTGTGAATAGTCCATACCTCAGATAAAAGGCTAAAAGCGCGGGGATTCAGTATTCAGGAAGGATAGCGGTTTCATTAGTGGCATATCTTCCAGCCTATGGTTTCTAGGTATCGAGAGGCCTAGTTAAAATAGTAAAGAAGAGTTTGAGATGATGTGATGTCTCGCTTAACGTTCTAGAATAACATAAGTAAATCTAGGATGCAAGCAAGTTGAAGAAAGGTTGCGAGAAGTATAAATGGATATGTACGGGTCGCAAGCTAAAGTATGGTAGAGAGACAAGATTGTAAGAAGACAGGAGTAAGGATAAGAAAGGGCAAGTGAGAAGGTGTCGAGAATAGATAAGCCCTCAGGATTAAGCCCATGAAAATGTGAGATAGCTGATGGGTTCTCTAAATTATATAAGGCTCAGTATAGCCAGAACGAACTCAAAGGAGTCTAAGACTAGTAGCATTTAGAAGAGATGGAATTCTTCCCTAGTAGTGGAATAAGGGCATAATTGTGATAGATAAAGGATAATGTTTGCGCTTTCGATTGAGTAATGGCTTGAAGATGATTTCACGAATTGTAAGGGACTAAAATACCCATATAAGGTGAGCCATGTTAGGACACTATAAAGTACGGTTATGGAACTATAGTATCACCCCTAGGCGGATCAATCTTATTACTTCAGATATCCCCGATGAGACGCCAGTCTAGCGGCAGTGTTACATAAAAGATCAAGTTACCAGTGGTAGATGATGAATCAACATTAAGGTGAATCAACAATAGTTGGATGAAGGTTTAACAGTATGAGATGAAATTACACCATCAGTCTTAAGGATAAGCAACGAGAGTAGCCTGGAGTTGGTTGCAAACCTCAGTAACGATAAATCGAAGTAAGAGTTATGGTATAGTATGACCTACGTAGATGCATTAATGTCATACGAATGGATAACCAGGTCTATGAAATAAGATATAGCAATATTCTTAAGTTCAACAAACTACCAAGCGAAGAACTTCAGTAATGGCTAAAAATCGGAGGAAAAAAAAGGAAAGAAGAGTCGCCTAGGCACACTTACAAGGTCAGAATCGTACATGCTGCATGATAGACGGTAGCAACAGTTACGAGATTGGGAGGATTCCGACCACAAGTCATGGTATGAGAAAGAGGCCTAAAGGGAGGAATGCCTTGGCCTTTGAATTTATTCAAAGAGCAGTTGCCTAAATGGAAGGGAGAATATTAAAGTATTCGCAAGAACCATATATGGGTTATGAGAATGATAAGTGCATCAGTCAACATTCGATGACGAATGTTCCCAAGGGTGGAATAATGTTACGCACCGCAATATTACGTCGATATTACGCCTTGCAGTATTAAATTACGATGATCTTGCACCATGTAGTATTATACATTGAATTTGTCGTAAGAAAATTGACATCAGCCCAAGGAAAATATTATTTAGAGATTATAAGGATTATGCTAATTCAAATAAGTGATAAGTAAATTCGTAAGGTGAGAGGGGAAGCAAGTTAAAGAAAATGAATTTTTGTCCAAGTTTGGTATATTAGGATAAAATACGGGCCGAGCGATAATACCCGATATTTTCAAACTAGTACCATACAAGGTACTATATGACCACGATAGTATAAAATAAGTAGTATTTTAAGTAATTTGAGATAATTCTTAATTACGCGGGTAATTGGTTAGTTACCGGATAACGGGATATTACTTAATTAATTAATTAATTATTGGATAAGATTAACAAATCTTTCACGTGGCAGCCTTATTACATACACTAAGTGACTCTTGCATTTTAAAAAAATGTGGCATACGAGTTGATTAGCTAACACCAAGAACTGGTTTTATCTAAAGTTGAAGAGGAATATTATAGGGAATGACTGAAGTAGTATTCTGTTGGTAGTCCAACTAGGTAATTGTTCTTGTCCTCAACTATCATGTTAATGTTGAAGAGTGTAATGAGATGATGAATAATGGAGTCTTTCTTGGGAAGATATGGATACTTTGAATTGACTTGTAAAAGTACTCTTTGGTATTGTCACTTTGTAAAGTACAAATTGGGACTCCTATTGGATTATAACATCCTCATAAAATTCTTACGTATGTAAAACAACTCAGAATCATAACCAAGTTTTCAAGGGCAATTGGAGTAATCATCAATCTAGTGAAACTGTAATGGAAGTCAAGACTAGAACTAACTCGCTTGGTTATATATATTTTGGTGGACAAGTTTTAAAGCGGCAGATAGTCTACCATTATCTTGTGTTGGGGAAGTAGCGCATTCTTGTTTTCCAAGTTCATACAACTTGCTATCTATTGATTACATGGCGGAAAATTAGAAAGTCTATGTCAAAGTTACGAGAGATGGTGATGACCAGGATGACCATGGATATGAAGATGGGATTATCCACTAGTAAATGCAGTGGATCCCCGATCAGTCTACTTTAATCTGTTTGATTGCTTTTAATGTTACAACAACACCACCTTCTACCTCATTGGTTCATGCGGCTCATGTCTCAATTGCTTAAGGGTTTCGGGTATGTTAAGGCTAAACCTTTCCTTCATTTTGACATGATCTTGTAATTACACGAGTTTGATAACGAGGCATAAAAATAAAATTCATATCCCGAAATTTACGTATATTTTTCTAGTCTTGTAAGTTACAATATTCTCTTTATCGGAACTTCATATTCAATTGTGTATTTTCTTTATCCAGTCAAGAGAGCAGAAAGTCTATATATACAGTAGTACATTATTTTCATTACCATTGAGATATAATCGATGAGCAAGACCCCATTGGGCAACCTCTAATCAGATGGTAAGTTATATACCGAGCCTACTGTGGCAGAGCGCCTAAGAGCGAGCCCAGTTGGTCGAGATACAGAGCCTAGTGTGGACGAGAACCTATGAGCGAGCCTACTACGGCAGAGCAGTTATATATATATATATATATATATATATATATATATATATACCGAGCCTTATAGGGTCGGAAAATTATTTTAATTACTATATTGAGAGAGTTGAGTCAATATCAGCAAGTAAGCATATCTTCGGATTATCTTTGACTCCCAGCTACTTTCAGTTATTATATTATCAGTTCAGTTTTAGATTTCAGTTCTTCTGTCGTCTTACAAACTCAGTACATTATTTGTACTGACGTCCTTTTGTTGGGGAACCTACATTCATGCCTGCAGGATAGATGATTAGTTTGGCGAGCCCTCATAATAGACTAGATTAGCATTCAGCGAAGGATCGGTAAGTCTCTACCTCATTCGGAGTGTAGTCGAGTCTATGAATCAACATGTCAGAGTTTTTCTACAGACTTATGTGTAGGACGGTACCCTGTTACATTGATGTCGAATAATCTTAGAGGCGTTGTAGACACAAAGGTTCATTTTGTACAGTATGTTAGAGGCCTTGCCGGCCCATATGTATTCATGTTTTAAGAACGATAGTTTATTGATACAGTATTGCCCACTTATAGTTATGCATTATGAGTTGTGGCCCTGTCGACCCATGATAATTATAGAAGGAATGAGTCCAGCTAACTCGACATATGTGTGTTCTAGTTTTGGTCGAATGATCATGAGTTGCAAAGTGGTTCGCTCGGGCCAGCCCGGCACCGGGTGCCAGCCACGCCTCCCCTAGTTTGGGGCGTGACAAAGTGGTATTAGAGCAGTTCTGTCTTAGGGAGTCTACAAGTCGTGTCTAGTAGAGTCTTGTTTATGGGTGTGTCGTGCACCACACTTATAAGCAGTAGGCTGCGAGGAATTTAGGACTGTCACTCATTCTTCTTACTCTAGATCGTGTGGTAGAGCTCACTTATAAAAATTCAAATTCCGAACTTATATTCGTAATAAGACGATGCCTACATTCAGAAAGAAGATCGATAAGAGATATAGTTGTGGAAGTGTGATTTAGAGGAACTTGATTTTGCATCTTGCTTATGATGATTATATGAGAGGTCTTCAGCAGATCATGCGTGTACTAAAAGGTGTATGTTTCTTGCTAAGGAGATTTTAGGAAAGAATATTGTGATGACTCAAAAGGTCATCCTAAGTAATTCCAGCTAAATCTGTATTCCGAGGCCTCGAAAGCCTCCGTTAATCTCACCTCGATAGCCGGGAAACTTTCATGTGAAAATTTGATTAAAAATGGGATTTTTGAATTGAATAATTGAATAAAGTTGACTTTGGTCAATATTTTTGGTAAACGGACCCAGACCCGTGATGTGACGGTCCCGGAGGGTCCGTAGGAAAATATGGGACTTGGGCGTATGCCCGGAATCGAATTCCGAGGTCTTAATCCAGAGAAATGAATTTTTAAAGAAAATTGTTTTCTGAAAATAATAAAGGTTTTTGAAAATGAACTTTGATGTGAAAACCATGTTACCGGGCCTATATTATGGTTCCGGAGCCCAGAACAGGTTTATTATATGTTATGTGACTTATCTGTGAAATTTGGTGTAAAACGGACTTGAAATGACGTGATTCGGATCAAAATTGGAAAAGTTAGGCTTTATGAAGTTTTAAGAAATTTCAAAGAGTTTTGAGGTTTAATTCCGTATTTTTGATGATATTTTGATGATTTAAAAGCTTGAATAAGTCCGTAGGATGTATTGGGAGACGTGTGTGTTTTTGGTTTTGAGACCCGAGGGCTCGAGTGAGTTTCGGGTAGCTAACGGGGTGTAAAAGATAGGAAAAATCTGGTGTCTTGATGAATTGCTGGTGTCCAGGTATTGACTCTATGCGAACGCACCTAGGGGGATGCGAACGCATACAGTAAAAGTGGGGTCTGGGGGAGCTGGGTAATTTGTGCTATGCGAACGCACCCTCCAAGGTGCGAACGCGGAGGCTCGGGGTTAGGACCCTATGCGAACGCATCCCGTAGAGTGCGAACGCACAGGGTTAGTGTCCAGGGGAGGGCTGGGGGTCACTTACCCTATGCGAACGCGGCCCCTCAACCGCGAACGCATAGGCCATTATTTCTAAACCTCCGCGAACGCGGCTTGGGGCCCGCGAACGCGGTTTGGGGCCCGCGAACGCGGAGAGTAATTTTGCCCTGTCGATTTTTACNNGGAAAATTGGGTGATTCAACCTCAATTTGGGGTCGAATCTTGAAACAAATCATATATTTTAACTCGATGGGTAATGGGTGAACGGGTTTTGGCCCAAACCTCGAGTTTAGACCACGTGGGCCTGGGGTCAAATTTTGGTAATTTTGAAAGAATGGTAGGAATTGCGTATTTAGGCTATGGGATGGTGTTATTGAGTTATTATTGATACACTTAAGTTAATTATGCTTAGATATTGTTGTTCCGGAGTTGAATTCAAAAGGAAAGGCGGTCTTAGAGAGTTGATTGCTATACTTTGGACCGAGGTAAGTGTCTTGCCTAACTTTGGTGAGGGAATAGGTATTAAGTGCTATGTGCTAAGTGATTATCATGTTCATTGCATAGGTAAGGTGACGAGTACTATGCAATGTGTGTCAAGCAAGCCCGTGTGTCTAATTGATAGAAATTGTAGTATTTCTTCCATGTTTAGCATATTATGAGATTGTCTTTACTTGGTAATTTAGTCGTGATTGAAAGTATTGGCTGTTGAGTTTGAGAAGTATTGATACGAACGATAATACAAGTGTAGAGTATGTGATTGAGGTGATTGGTTAAAGTTGAGACCCATTGCTGGGCATTTCTTGAGCTACTAATTGATGTTTCCCCCTTGTCGGGTGTTTTGAACTGCTTATTTCCACTATGATGTACTCCTTGCCATGTTATCTGTTATTCTTTTGTGAGGAAGAGTGTAAAGCACGAAGGGTGATGCCATGCCATGATATTTGATTACATTGCATTGTGAGGAAGAGAGTAAAAGCACGAAGGGTGATGTCGTGCCATTGTTTACTTTTCTGACATTTATATTGTTTCGTTGTCGATTATGTTGGATTGTTTCTCTGGATCACTTCTATATGTCGATGTGACTGCTTTATTTCACTTGTCCCCCCCCTTTACTGCTCTCGTATCCCTTACTTGCATGCTTATCTCTTGCCTTGTGTTATTCCATGTTACCTGCTGTAGAATAGGACAGTTTATCGTTAATGTCAAGTCTAGCCTCGTCACTACTTCGGCCGAGGTTAGGCTCGGCACTTACTCAGTACATGGGTCGGTTGTACTGATACTACACTGCACTTCTTAATGTTTNCGCTGGCGTTCGTGGGCCTTGGTGTCTCTCCTACATTTGGATTTCCTCATTGTCTTGCCTTTTTCTTCTAGTTCCAAGACAATTATATATTTCTTTCAGACTTTGTATTTAGCACTCAGTTAGTTAGTTCGTTAGGTTGTGACACCCCGGTTTTGGGATGGTTCGTTGTTGTTGTCTTATCATTTCATTATGAGTTTTGGGGTAATATTATTATTTATTTATTTTTTTGCTGTGAAACGTTTGAAGTGATTTGGGATGTTCAGTAAAAATTTGAGAGTTAATGGTGTGGGATATTTTTCGGAAAAGGTTGGACATTAATGAATTCGAGTTATTTCAGTAAATGTTTGAAGGTTAATAGTTTTAAATACTTTTACGTTGTGTTATTAAGTCAATAATGTTGTATACGTTGGCTTGTCTAGCGGGTTCAACATTAGACGCAGTCACGGCCTGAAAGGTGGGATTTCAGTTCGTGACAAGTTGGTATAAGAGCCCTAGGTTGCTTAGGTCTCATTACTCACGGACAACCTTTGTAGAGTTTGAGGGATCGGTACGGAGACGTTTGTATTTATCCCCCAGAGGCTGCTAAGTTAGGATACTTCTCTTCTCTTCATACTCTGTCGTGCGTAGTATATTTTGGTATACTGATCGAGTTTTTATTCTATCCTCTCGCAGATGGCGAGGACGCGTGATTCCCTTGGTTCCTCTCAGCAGCCCGACACTCCTGCTACAGCTCCTACGAGGGGTCGAGGTCG